>JAUMHI010000064.1:151817-163356 GCA_032359435.1 Enteromius unitaeniatus
TTTCAGTTATTAAGCTCTTGGAGTACTGTGACCATTTACTTAATACATCACAATCACTCATTTTCATACGAAGTATAATTATATTATAAATATATTATATATTTATAAAAATATATTATGTTTCTAAAAGGTTCTTGAACAGGTTTGCTGGGCATGTGATATTTGTTTTTTTCCACACCTCTCACTACAATTCAAACCCAGCTATTGTCTAATATAAACGCTTCTCTACAATATCTAGCGCCCTCTTGCTGCAGGAAATCTACTCATATTTTTCTATACTTGTTTTTAAAGGTAATGTGCATATTTATTTTAGGCGAAGACTACATAAACAAAAAATAAATAAATAAAATAATGAATAATGATAACGCAGATAAAACGTATTTATCAAATTTATTTTCTTCTCTACAAATGAAAACAGTAGTTCAAAATTATCATACAGACAGGAAGAGAAAATAAGTTTTCCTGGTGAAAGCTCACTTAAATAAAGTAAAAAAGCAGGTTTACAGTTTCATACAACATCTCTCCATCACAGAAAACGGAAGCGTGCTAGAGCTTTATTATGGGACAGATACAGACACAAATCATCATCATATATGGACTGAGCTAGATCTGAAAAGAAGCTATAAAGATCAGAGGCCACAACATCTCTGCGATGGCTCTAAACTGAACAGAGATCTCAGCGAATATTAAAACTCATTCACTAATCCAAACAGTCCTGGATGGAATAAATTATTTACAGCAGTCCCTGGAGTTAAGTGAAGCATGAGTGGAGATGTGAGCTGTGACGTCTTTCCTGTGTGCTGTTAGTGGTTAGGACAAACGCAACAACACATTCAAGATGCCTGTGAACCAAAACATTAATGGCAGAAGATTGTGTGACAGCCTAAAACCTCGTATTACTTCTCTGCCACCAGGTTCAGTGCGAGAGAAATGTTATGAGAAAAGTCCAGCAAACCAACAGAGCACAGTATATACATGCAGAATCATGACTGTGATGGACGAGAACACATACAAAATCATTCATTATATTCAAATGAACATTTATAAATCACACACATCCAATAGAAGCACATTGCTTTTAAATAATCTTAATAAAAATCTGTAAAAAAAGAAAAATAATAAAAGAAACAAACACAATGCTGTAATAAAGGAGAGCGGACGAGAGGAAGGAAGCGTGTAAGTGCGGTCTGTCTTAGTCCGAGCCGCTCTGGCTGATCAAGTACCCCGAGCTCCGGCGTCTCTGCAGTGGCTGGGCCCGGCTGCGCAGCGAACTCTGGTTACCGTGGTGATGGTGAGGAGGCGGGGCTGGGGGTGGGTCTCGGAGGGAGGGCGGAACCACAGAGGACTTAATCGGGATGATCCTGGTGTCCATCACCTCACAGTCGACCTGCATCATCATCTCATAGCCACCCTTAGACGAGTTATACACAGAGTCTACACACACACACACCATTTAGCCTGTTTGTATCACATATGACACAGATGAATGGAGTTCTTACAAGTTTGGAACGACATGAGGGTAAGGAATTAATGAGTTTGTATTTTTGGGTAAACCATCTCTGAATTGAAGCACTTTCTGCCCAGTGGTTTAACTGATCTTTCCAACCTGGCAACCATGCGCATGTGGTTTTTCTGCATTGTGGAGTACATCAGCAAACATGTGAATGCATTTGTTTACCACACGCAAAATATTCATTTTTAGGAATATAATCAAGATCAAAGGCCATATTTTTACAATCTAAGTGCATGGTTCAAAGCGCTTGGCGCAGGTCTGAGTCCAAATTTGCTGGTTTAATGACAGGAAAAATGGTTGACAACCTTTTATCAGAGTTTTCCTAAAACCAAAACAATACCCATCCTTGTTTTAGTTTTTGATCCACTTCTGAACACAATGTGCATCCACCTGTAGGCCCATATTACGAATGTGCCCTTAAAAGAACACACTGCACTACTGACTTTAGACCAAGTGTCAGTTGGTCAATGGTGCAATCATGCTTAGCTGGTTTTCAGCATGCCCATGAGCGGACAAATACAGTTGGGGTCAAATGTTTAGACCCCACTTTCAGAATCTGCAAGATGCATTTTAAAATGGAAATGCATTAGTAATATGCAATGCAACAAATATATAAGAAACTAAATCCCCCAATATACTAAGAGCCGAAGGTGAAAACCTTTTAACAGAACAGATTGTACATTTGTCTTATTTTTCCTACATATGATTTTTTTTCTGCCCTTGTATCGAGCCTTGCGCTGATGTAAGATAGGGCACCAGGTGTTTCACCCTCGCTGTACAGCCTAACTCTCAACCTTATGGACATTCATGGTCTCAAAAGTCCTTCATATGTTTGACATAACTCATAAACAATCCTCATGTTTGGGTAAAGCGACCGGTTAAACTCACCGTTGATGGCCATGGCAGGCATGACCAGAGACATCTTGGGCCGAGTGGTTTTGTTGTGGCTGATGGCTGGTAACAGCAGGTGATCCTGCAGGGGACAACGATCAGAGTCAGTGAGTGAGAGAGACAGACGAGAGCTCTCTCTCCGTCTTATGCTGCTCTCTTACCCGTCTGAACGACACCACATAGAAAGTGTCCTCGCGTCGGTCGATAGCATCCAGAAAGTCATTGTAGCTGATCTCCGGCCCGGGCAGCACCTGCAACTGACTGCCAGGACACACCAGGTAAGCCTTTTTTAGTGAAATAAAACCCTTCCAGCACTGGCTTTACGCAGGGGCGCTGTGTTTACCTTTCGATGGAGCGATGAGCCTGAATTGGAAGGTACCTGGAGAAGTTTGTCTTCCTGTGCTGAGCTTTCTGCTCATGAGGTAAAGAACACACATAGAATAGTGCTGTCAAACAATTCATCACATTCAAAATATACATTTATTTTTTTGATGTGTGTGTACTGTGTTTACAGACATGCATCTATATATTTTGAAAATATTTACATGTATTTACATGCATATATGTATATTCATATAATTTAAATTAAATAAATATATATTTTTTTAAATCATTTTTTTTCTTAAATATATAAATGCATGTGTGTGAATTTATACATACAGTACACACACTTCTATTTATAAAACAAAGACTACAATTAATGGTTTGACAGCACTAGTATAAACAGAGCAAATCCTGTGTGATTTAACAGGGAACTGCACTGATGCTCAGAGGGAAATGTCATGCACTGAGTCTGTGTGATATGAGAAAGCTCGCTGAGTGAGAGCAGCTGTGGTTTCACACCTGAGCTATTTTAGTCTTCTTCACAACCTTTGCCTTTCCATCAGACTTCCGGTTGATCTGATGACGATGGACCCATCCACGCAGCTCATCGGCCAACCTGAAACAGAAAGAGAGAGTAAACAATCCAATCCAGTCATCTTAGGTACAGAAGTATCAAATGTACAGTCCTTTAAAAAAACAAAAAAAAAAACAAAGAGAAAGAGAAAGGAAATGACAAATTAAAACGAAAGAACTGAACAACTCATTCTTTGGCATTACTATTTTAGAATAGTAATTTAATAAAAAATTGAATTTAAAATGCAAGTCTGGAGCACAAAAGTAGTCATAACAGCACATGTAGTACATTGTATGGGTCAAAATGACTAATTTTTCTTTTATGACAAGCATCATTAGAATATTAAGTAAAGATCATGTCCCATGAGGAAATTTTATAAATGTCCTACCATGAATATCATAATTTTATTTTTGAACCCTTATGACCAATTTAGCGGTCCAGGGTCACAAATGTGTCCTAAGCATTCACTGGAAGTGTGTTTAAAAAGGATCAGATGATAGTGTGAAGTGATGAAAATGAAATGAGCTGAACTGAGCTTAAGGGCAATGATGCTGATGGATTTGTTCATGACGCACTTACCTGACAGACTCGGATCGGTTGAACTGTCTGCAGTCAGAGAAGTATCTATCGATGTCCTCCAGGAGCAGGTCCTTGACGTCACTGAACACACCGCTCTGATTTCTACAGGACAAAGACAGGCTCACATATCCTGACTAGGTCTGAGTGTGTACATGTGTAATTTTGTGGAGAGTCATCTCACCTGAACTGATATGAAACCGCAGCCTTCTTTTCCAGCTCTGATTTGCTCCAGCGCTCTTGTTCCTCTTGGCCCTTCTGTCTCTCGCTCATTCGTCTCAGGCTCGGTTCCTGAGCCGTCTCAAACTCCAGCAGGCGTCTTCCTGTCAGCGGAGCAGCTGCTTCCTGCAGCCCAGCCTCTAGCGTCCTGTCTCTCAAACTGCAGGAGACACACAGACAGAAGAGTCATACTGCTGATGACTTTGTCACAGATCTTATATTTGTGAAGAATACTGCAAAGTCTCCAAACCACAAACTGACAATAACTTCATAACTACAAGTACTCCTATCCACTCTCGGAGGAAGATGATTCTAAACGTATCCTTACCAGTCATCCTACTACCTGTCTGCTTTATCCTATCCCCACTCACCCACCCACTCCCTTTCTTCACTCTAGTGCATTTTTCACCATATTCAAAACTGGCTCAGATAACCCTCTGCTTAAGAAACCCTCTCTAAATCCAGGCCTCTACAGACCAGTATCATGTATTCTGTTCAACCAATCTGGATTCAAAAGCGGCCGCTCAACTGAGACTGCTCTGCTCTGGGTTACTGAAGATTCAAGACTGCTTCCAAGAGCAGCTTTCAAATTCTCAGTACTCATCCTACTGGATCTGAGTGTCTAAGGAACCGAACTCCAGTGGTTTCTGTCTGGTAGGTCCTCAAGGATCAGTGCTAGGACCGCTTCTGTTCTACATATACATGTTATCTTTAGGATCTGTCATTTAGAAGCATGACTTTTTCTATCATTGCTATGCTGATGACACTTAGCTTCTCATTACAACCAGATGATCTGGCAGTAGCTGTTCACACTGCAGCCTGCTGACAGACATTTCTGACAAAATAAAGGTTCATCACCTTCAACTCAACTTTGCTTTGTTTGTGGTCTCTGCCAACCCATCTCTTCATCACAACTCTTTGTCCATGCTCTTGTTCTCTGCCAGTAGTTGCTCACATCAAATTCAAAGTACTGATGCTTGCCTACAAAATAACTACTCATGCTGCATCAATATACCCAAGCTCACTTGTTTAGATCTACGCACCCTCCAGAAGCTAGTGTTTTGCAAGTGAATGTCATCTCGTGGTGCCATCCCAAAGAAGCACATTAAGCCCATTTTATGAAATTAAATATGATTAACCTAACCTGACATGAAAGTTTTAAAATATACAATAATTTCACATTCAGTCTTCAAATTAAGAGTATAAACACATTTTAAATGTCTAATGTCATTTTTTTTTATAATGAATGGTTTTTATCTAGGCTACATGTGCCCCTCAGCAGAAATATACAGAAACTGAATTAAGTTATCAAACACAAAAATTTAAACTAAACACAGGTAAATACAGCTATATAAAAGTTATTGATTTCTTGTTTTTCTTCAATTCTTGATGAACAGACATCACAGCAACTTGTTATTAGGTTGTTTTTGGCAGCTATTTCCTTAAAAGCTGTCACTGCTGAACGTGACGTGGATCTGACAGCATCATATATTCTCACAATCATGTCTACTAATGAACTGATGGAGTTGAACCTGGTGTGTTAGATGAGCGAAACAGTGCTCCATGCTCCATGACCGTTTTGCAAACCATATCAGAGGTATTCTTAACGTAACTACACGCACAGTTTTAAGGCAGCTTTAATCGCCTTTTTTGTAACATCATGCTGTAATTGACCGTGACATTGCATGCACGCAGTTTCTTTCTCAATTTGATATGAAATGATACAGGATACAGCACTGCGAGCTCAGTAGTTTCCATGCTAGTTTGATTCTCGCCTGCTGCTGAAGTAAAGCTGAAGTTTGCGTCTGAAACGTCTATGGTTTAATGTGATTGTAAAGACATTCTGCGACTGAATAAATGCACTTCTTATGAGTGGGATGGCCAACCCTAAGCTCCGCCCCTGCATTAACAGCATTAAATAACCCATTAAACTGAAAAACCAATGTGTGTGCTGGTCTACCTGACGGGGCCGAAGGTGAAGGTGACGAAGAGGAACACAGCCATCACACACAGCGCTCCCTTGTTGCCGCTGGACTCAGAGGACTGTAAGACACAGCACACAGTTAGACAAAGCCTGAGACCCTACACATACACGCACTCTCTGGTGGAGAGTCTCAGTTGTGGAGCCTGGTCATCTCTGAGCAGACACACACACCTCTCTGGCAGAGAGTCTCAGTCGCAGAGCCTGGTTCTCTCTGCGCAGACGCTCGTTCTCCTGCTGTGCCTCCCTCAGCTGGGCCTCCAGGTTCTGCAGGTACTCCTTCTTCTTCTTGCGGCTCTGGCAGGCTGATTCCCGGTTCTTGATCATGCGCTGCTGTCTCTTCAAGACTTTCATCTAAGGACCAGATCAGGGCATTCACTGTAATCCATCTATTCTCATCAACCAGCTAAACACATGCATCACACACAAGGGTTATTTGTAAACCGCGCTGGCAAAACGAGTTGCAGTAAGTAAATGTAAAAGTTATTTTTGCATTAAACAGGGATTCTGCAGGATTCTAGGACTTAAGACCTTTTCAAGACCTGCAAAAAAAATAAAAACCATATGAGTGGGGGGAGGGTTATGTCTATAGAACAATATTAAACTATAAAATTACTTTTAAGAGCATAATTTACAATTCAGATGCAAGTTTTCACTAAAACAGAAAGGTTTATACAATGCACTTCATATTTCAGCCTTTAAGAAAATTGATGTCAAAAGTATTAATTTTTATATTGAATTAAAAACTATTATTAATAAATGATAATATACATGAAATAACATGAATTAGGGGTGTGTTATTGTGTTGAAAAATTATATCTTGATATTTTGCGAGATTCTATTTAACAATAATTAGACAGTATTTTGCTGAGTGTGTTATTGTGCTGATATCCTAAAGATTACTGTATACAGCCTGAACTTTTTTGGGGGGGATATTCTTCATATTTTGTGTGGTCCGTTCATGGTGATGGAAATAGTGACAGAAATCTATATTTTTCCAGTAAGTTTTGTTTTTAGCTTTAACTCATTGTTAAAAGTTTATTTTTTCAAAATTAAAATATTTTAAATGTAAAATCAAAACCGTCACTGTTAAGATAGTCATTGCAATTAAACCAAATTATTTAAATGTAGATTAATTCAGAAAGAAAACGTCATCAAAGAAGCAAAACAGTGCTGTGGCTGTGTTTTTAGAATTATTTTTGTTGCCAAAATAGAGCAAAAGCAGGGAAAAAAAGCGACCGTCATAAACGGAAGGACCAGAGACAATATAGATCATGCATGTAGATCGTGTTTTGACCATTTTGAATCGAATTGAGACAAAGTAGGCTAGTAAGTGACAGAGATGCCTTTACAGAAACCGAAATATCTCTAGCAATGTTGTAGATGCATCTACGTGTGTGTGTTGTGTTTGTGTTCATGTGTGCATAAACGTTTTGTGTGTTTGTGTTGTTTACTGAATTAATTTATTCATATAATTATTTACAGGTGAAAGAATATGATATCTGAATGCATTTTGCTTGAAAATGCAGTACTTTGATAAAAAAAAAATTACTACTTTTGCACTATTTTGTCCAAAATGAAACCTATCTGGATTCAAGTGACGATAAAACATGAACACATATAGAATAAAATATTTTTTTTTTTGGTATATAATATGCTCATATATGCACTCAAACATGCACTAGTTTAACTTATGTTAACCGATTCATTCTCTGACAGCAGCTCACCAGACTCTGAACGTGCAGCACTCACGTTAATGAAATCATATTCTTTTGAATTTGTGCAAGTGCAAGACCTATAGAAATTATGTAAGACTTAAGGCCTTAAATTTAATAAACTTAAGATGCAAACAATAAAAGCGGTGATAAAATAGTCATTTTTGTGCTGTTTTGGGACCATTTCTTACATTCAGTTTAAAAAGTCATATTTGAAGCATGTGACGTAAACACATCTGGTTTGGTGTTAACTTATTTATCTATTTTGTATTTTATTTGTGTTATGGTAACAGACGTCGTATTTTGACGCTCCCTGGCCACGATTCTAAATGATGGTCATGATTCTAAAGGTTCATGGTTTATAAGGAGATTCAAGATTTAGTCTCAAACAAACATCAAAAATATATAGAAAAAAATACCTGAACTTCATACAAAATAACAAAAAGTACCTTGTTCTCCGTTTATTGATTTGGTTTTGTTTTTTTGTTTGTGCAAACACTTACGGTAGATTCTCACTAAGTCTTACAGCTTCAACGGTCACTTTGTCTGTGACGAGCGTTTGAATAAAGTGTGGGAATTAGCAGTCGTTGTCGTCAATCCTTTTATTAAGCCAGGGAGCTACAGTAAGAGCTTGCCATTGTTGATCCACGGTGTTGTTAAAAGGACGCCATGGTTGATGAAGAAACTTTATTGTCAGCACACTCATTGGGGACATTGATTGCTCTCTTAACAGACCAAGATTAAACTCTCTCGCAAACTCTCAGCAGATGGACTGATTTGATGCACTACTCAGAGTAAGAGAATAGTTCCACACTGTTTGGTGGATCGCAGTGAGTCCCAAAGACAAAAAATAAAATTAACTATAAAGAGAGACAAATCTTCTCTGGTTTATCGTGTGTAACTTAAAAGGTATTAGACATTGTTGCACGTGCCGTTCACCTGTTAATGGACAAAAGTGTTCAGAATTAATCAGTTTTGCATTTAAGAGTTAATGTTTCAGCATTTGTGGTTAAAGTGAATTTGCTGAACATCTACTGTTAAATAACTGTGTTGTAAATAATAGTGTGAAATATGAAGTGCAATTTTGTTGAATTACAAATACAAGAAAATGTCAAAATCTGACGCAGGTTCAAACATGGTAATTGAATTCATATGGAAACATGAAAATAGGTGCTGTTCAAAACTTGCACCTGGTCCAACTGAAAAAACGTTAGCCTATCAGCAAGAGAGAAACTTTTATTCAAGCACAAAAAGATCTTAAAAAAGCTTAAGCTAAACTAGAACTCTACAGTCAATAAATTAAGAGAGAAAAGGCTAGATTTTCCATAGGATTGTAGTAGTAGAAGAGTCAGAATTCTCTCAAGAAAATGCGGAAAACAAACAAGAAATTCATCAAAATGTGCATCATGAAACCACAAAAAAACGTCTGTTAAAGCACAAGCTACTGATAGGTCTCTTCTTGTTCAAGCACTTCAAGTTGGCATGACAATGAGCAGATTACTAGTCCCAGAGCCTCCCGTCTTCGCAGGTGACCCCATTCATTTAATTGAATTTAAAACAATCCTTTATGGCACTTATTGATAAGAAAAGTCTTTCTTCTGCTGACAAGATGTTCTTCAGAACAGATGACGAGGCCTATCAAGAAGCTTGGTGCAAATTAAATGATTGTTGTGGTCAACCATTCATCACCCAAAAGGCGTTTAGAGAAAAGCTAGCAAATTGGCCTAAAATCCATCCAAAGGATGCCATGAGACTTCAAGCTTTTTCTGACTTTCTGAATGCATGCCAGCGTGTCCTCAACTAAGCCCGGTTTCTCCCAAGGTTTTTTTTTTCTCCATTCTCTCATGAATGGGGTTTTGGTTCCTTGCCACTGTCGCCTCTGTCTTGCTTAGTTGGGGACACCTAATTTCTTGTGATTATCGCCGTTTTGATTACAGAGACCGTCTCTTCATTTAATAAATAAATAATAAAAAATGTTATCTCGTCATTATAATCATTACAATCTGTATTGTTATATAAATAAAAGCAATATATTGATTAAATAGAATTGTAACATCTTATATTAAATGTAGTGTCATCTGCAGAAAGCACAGAAGACCTGTTGAAGAACAGAAAATGGCCAATCCTCCCTCAAAAAATCCCTCACCTCCATGTTTGTATACTAGTATGGATTGTTTCAGGACGTATGCACAAAAGATACGACAAGTGTGTTAATAAACGACCATAATTAAAAGACGAGTGCAAAAACCTGATTTATTAATGGTTGGACATAACTATGTTTTTTGAAAATTGTCAATTTGAGATCCTATTGTTAATAAAAAGAGTAAAACAATGTTGAAAAGGGGTTGCAAAGGGAAATTATTCATGCTTGTGCATTTGGTGTAAAATTTGCACTAATAATTTGGTGGGAGTGTTAATGATTAGATTGATTTTTTTTCTTTTCTTTTCCTTCTTTTTCATATTTTCTATATGTTGTACGCCATTTAGTTATGGTAATGGAAGTCTTTTATTTTGAGCGGATAGTGTACAGGTATGCTCCAAACATTTCAGATGCACATGGTCACGATTCTAAAGGTTCACGTTTATAATGAGACTCAAGGACTCTGCTTCTGGTGTAAATGGAGAACAAGGTACAGTATGACTTCACGTTAGCTGTTATTTTTTTTCCTCACACCTTACCCTCAGTGAACAATGGCCGTTTTCAAAAAGTTTTTCATGACCCTTTAAAATATATAGGACTTGTTGGAATCAAACAAAAAAAGTTGATTTTGAGAGAGAAAAAAAAAAAGTGAAAGTTTCAGACTCATGTTGCCAGCACGGCTCACACTTTCTCTTCTGAACTGAATCTTGCTGGGCAGTAAGCAGAAGATACTAAAGATACTAGAAGTACTTAAGTCTGCGGTCACTCACGTCGATGTCAGCGCAGCTGTTTCCGGGCAGGCTGGACGCAGGGATGATGGGCTTGCTGGGGGGTGGGGCTGAGGGGCTGGTGCAGTGAGGCATGCTGGGAGACAGAGGCTCCATTTTAACAATAGCGGGAGCAGAAGCCAGACACACGGACTGAGACAGAACCACTGCAAGAGACAGACAGAAGACATGCTGGTTATCAAGTATCTGCTACAGAAGCACTGCTGGCAGCTGACACGCTTCATCATATGTGAGAAGGGTGACGATAAAACACAAAAACCTATCAACACTAAATTGCAGATCTGGGCTCAGTTTGGGACTGTTTTTCCTTCTTGAGTTGAGGTCTATAAATCTCACTACATCATCATTACTGATGTGCGCAGGACTACTATACTCTTAAGTAGAGTAAATGTTGAAATTGTTATTTTATGCATTTTTCCACATGGTTTAACATATCGGCCGATATGTTAGCACGTTTTGTCAGTAAAGCCGGTCATGTAATCAGGGGTAAATGCCATCATTTGCGTGATTTCACATTGAGCCGTATATACTACACACAGCCATTGTTCTCTGACAAGCTGAGCAAATCCACACTGATAATGAACCATGAAATGGTTTTGCGCAGCTCATCAGTGAACAACGGCTGTGTGTAGTATATATGTGAAATCACGCACCTGATGGCATAATTGTGTTTTACTTAAAAAAACAGTTTACAGAAGGTCTACCTATCTATAGGGTTCCTGAATTTCTGAAATGTAGGCCACTATATTTCTAAATATCCTATTGCTACTACACTTAATGGCAATATTGCACTGGTCTGTTGGACTTGGTTGAACAAA
>JAUMHI010000064.1:194134-210132 GCA_032359435.1 Enteromius unitaeniatus
AACTATTTTGAGATGACTGCCTGATGTTTAGCAGTTGATCTCTGGAAAAAGTAATGTGGTCAGAGTGACCAAACACATAGAAAATAAACAAAAACAAGAAAAGTGCGAGAGAGCGCAGTACCGAGGCTGCCATCCGCGGCGCCATCTTGAAAGCATGTAAATAGTGTAAACATCTATGCTGTGTAAACATCTATGCTGTAGAAAGCATGTAAACCTCTAGGATTCTCAGTTTGTTTAAAGGGGTAACTGGAATCAACATCTTTGTTGATCCTAAATCAACATTTTAATTAGTCATTTAGATTTGAATAACCAGTTTCTAGTGTTTGTGAAGTTTAGGCTTACAATCGTAAGGCGTGTTTGGTGCTTGTGCATCAGTGTCATTCATCTATTATTAAATATGATTTTAGACTCCACTCATGGGGTTAGGTTTAGAGATATGGTCAAAACTAAAATTTTGGATTAAAATCAGTATGTTCAACCAGGAACACTTTGATAAACATCTGATATCAATGTAGCTCAAAGTAAAAAATAAAAATAAAAACCCTAGTAATTAATAAAAAAATGCTTCATAAATTTCCACTAAAGCACTGTATGGTCTGTGTTCAGTGACAGTGGCTGTCCTGCTGGTTTTGTGCATACTGGCGATGGTTTGTGTCTGCCTTCTGTCTGTGACCATCGGCTGGAAAAGCAGGAGAAGAAACATTAGAAACGAAACAGGTGCATTTGACTTGAACACTCTTCCATGTTCTGTTAAAAAAACAAACAAACAAAAAACAAAACACACACACACACACAAATAAAATAAACTAAATGATTGATTGATTTTTTTCCCCCCAGAGCCAACAGACATTGCGTCAGGTCTGCAACTACAAAGAATGTCAAATGAAGGTACAAATGGAATAATGTTATGTTTTGTATTAATATCATGAGTCAGTATTAGCACATATGCACTCAAATGCTTTCAGGATTTGAACAACATTATGCAGATGTAGCTTCATCAAAGGTCATTATGACATTATATTGTGTTGTTTAACAGGCCCCTGGATGCTGGATACTCATGATGATGCAGTGAGTTTCTTTCTCCATTAATCAGCAGCAAAAGATGCTTGTAATATTTGATCAATGGAAATGTTTACTTCAAAATGACAACAGTTTGATGTTTCTCTAAGAAATAATGGTACAAGCATATTACAATAATGATGTAAATATGGCTGTAATCTGTATTTGGCTTAAATTTTTTCCTAGCATTATGGCTGTGATTTCTGTATCTCTGTGTGTGCACGTGTGTATGTTCAGGTGGAAATTCAGTACGCGTCTCTGGGTGAGCAGCACTGGACACAGACGGACAGACAGAGGAGCAGCAGACAGCATGTCATTTACTCCACACTGATCACCTCATGAAAACAACACACTCGCTCACACTGGAAACATACAGTCAATATAACTTTACTGATATGTAATTTTAATCGGAATACACTTATACAGAACTCAAATCACTATCTTAGCTTATATATAATCAAACAAATGAAAAAGAAACCATAGAATATAGCAGACATAAGTAATATAGCACATGTAATATACACTACCATACAAAACAAAGATAATATAAATTGGTGACAGTAAATACTTTTAAAATGTTACAAAAGATTTCTACTAAAAATGCTGTGCTCTTGAAATTTCTATATAAAGAATCATCATTCAATAAATTATGATCCTGAAAATAAATTGTTTTAACATGTATTTGAAAAGAAAACACTTATTTAAAATTGCAATAATATTTGACACTATTTATTTATTGTATTTAAATTCTAAAATGTAAATTCTTCAATTTTAAATATCTAAATGTAGCCTTGCTGAACAAAATAGACTTCATTTGAAAACATTAAAAATCATTCCAATACCAAATTTTTGAATGTATATACAGTGGGTACGAAAGTATTTTTTTTATTTTATATATATATATATATATATATATATATATAATTTTTTTTCCTGTACACTTTCTTTTTTTATTTTACTGTACACTTTACTTTTTACTGTGACATTTTTGCAGATTTATTAAAAAAGAAAAACTTCAATATCACATGGTCCTAAGTACAGTATGTTTGCTGTGACACTCATATATTTAACTCAGGTGCTATCCATTTCTTCTGATCATACTTGAGATGGTGCTACAAATGGCTGCAATATAACAGTGAAAAAATGTAAAGGGGTCTGAATACTTTCCTTACCCACTGTATATATATGTATATATATGTGTGTGTGTGTGTGTGTACTTCTTTTGCCCCCATACTGTAGGTGTTGGCATAAGTTCAGAGTACAGGGGCCAGTTGCAAAAACTTATCCTTCATGTTAAGACAGTGTCTTAAGAGCTAGTCTTACCAGCTAACAGTTAGCAAATAGTAATCTGTTTTATTTTTTGTATTTACCTTTTGTATAGACTAATTCACATTTTTATGTTAGTGAATTTTAATTGTGAATTGTGACCAGTCTTAAAGAAAAATTTATCTGACTATAACTTTTAAGACTAGTATTAACCTTTTATGCAACCAGCCCCAGGTGTAGGTAGGGCAAACCTCTCAAACTCTCTCTGTTACTATGATGCTGATTAAAAGTGGAAAAATCAGAACATGTGGCTGGCTACGGCTGCATATGTCACGTTAACAGGAGCTGGAGCTGTGGCTCTGGATCGCCGGAGAAACCGGAGACTGGCATACTGGACTTCAGCTGCCTGGAAAACAACAACCCTGCGTTAATGAACTAATACACAATTCTTATGCTACTTTCTTGCATATAAGTCTTTTTTTATATAGAATCAAGTCCATCCCACATTGTCATCTGAATTTTCTGTCATACAGCTGCTGCAACAGACCCTGGAAGAACCTAAAAGAAAAAAACATGTGAAATGATGTACAACACTGTAACCTTCATTTCAAGCAGGTTTGATTTGGGCCTTTATACTGTTTGAAAGGGGTCATGAACTGAAAAATCATAATTTATTTTATCTTTTGATATGTAAGAGGTCGCTGTACTATAAAAACGGCCTTTCACGAGTTCGCGCTTCCTCAATGATAAATAAATAATTGGCATGTTTGGCGAGCAGGGAGCAGCCCTAAACGAGGGCGTGGCTCGGAATCCGGCTCAAACCCTGTGTGCCCCCCTTGGAAAGGAGCGAACGGCGGAGAAGGGGAGGCAGAGGGAATGCAAAAAAATGAGATACAGAAGGAAAGAAAAGTGGCCTATTTATAGTGGAGAGATAGCGACTGGATTGGCTTACGATGGAGAAGGTAGGCTACTGATTGAAAGATTGGTAACAGCTGAATTGAGTTTCGTACGCACTTCCTCCCAAAATTGGTTTGCAGCTACATTAAAATTTTATAACTCAACACTTTCTTGTCTATAGACAGTTTTTATATTTAGGCAGTCTTTCAAAACAAATATTTAATTTTTTTCTTTTTTTAATAAATCTGCAAAAATGTCAACAATTCTGTGTTTTTCTGTCAAAATGGGGTGCTGTGTGTACATTAATGAGGAAAAAAAAATAACTGACTGAAACGATTTTAGCAAAATTTTCCTTGAATATATCCTACAGGAAGATGTTCTAGATCTCTAGTTCAAGATGGCTTCTAAAGGGTTTGGGGCAGTTTTAATGTAGAGCTGCATGTTATCAGCATAACAATGGAAGGACAGTCTATGTCTGGCGATGACGTGCCCAAGAGGTAGCATATAGCTGGTGAAAAGGATGGGACAAAGAACTGACCCCTGTGGAACACCACATGCGACGGTAGACCGCCTGGATGTGCATCCTGGATGTACATCCTCCCCACATGACAAATTCATTCCTGCCAGACAAGTAGGACTGGAACAACTGCAATGCAGTTCCTGAGAGTCCAACTGTACAATGAAGGCAATCCAGGAGATGGTCCACTGTATCAAAGGCCGCTGACAGATCCAGGAGAATAAGCAAGAATGGGGAATCTGCATCAGCTGTCATCAGTAGATCATTTGTTACCCTAAGCAGTGCTGTTTAAAATATGCCGTAATTTAATTTTTAGATGAGCTATTGCTTTAAGTGTGGATCCCGACAGGTGCCTGTCCAGGTCACCTTTGAGGAAGGAGAACAGAGATCCAGCTGTGAGCCAGAGCATCCGTGCTGAGGGGAGCCTCAGTCAGAGAGAACCACAACTGGCAATGGGTCAAATGTCTGACGAGGCAAACAGTTCTACATGTACCTGGCCGAACCAACTCCAAATCGGCTGAACCATCTGGGGTTGAAGCTTCCACCCTCCCCTAAATAAGACCTGTCATGAGAGGAGATTCGCTACACAATTAAGGTAGCCTGGGATGTGAGTGGTATGCAGAAAGCTCAGTCTGTGCTGGCTCCAAAGTAAGAGATGGTGGGTAAGTTGTGACATGCAAAGTAAGCGGACACCACCCTGGTGGTTGAAGTAAAACCTCTTCAAGGCAAAAAGTACTGTCAACAACTGAGGGCCTGTCCAGCTACCTGATGCCACACGTCCATATTAACAGTTAATAATATTTACAATAATTTATTGAATTTGATTGGTGTCTCTCACACTGTCCCACAGCAACATTAAAATAGTGTAGATTCATTTACAATGTTTTATAATAAAATGTATTGTGTTTAGTATCATTTTAATTACGGCTGGGCAGTATATCGAGTTCTGGGGATATATTGATATGATTCCCCAATGCGATGCAGAATTATTTCATATCGATATAGCTTAAGGCCACACATGTGCATGCGCTTTCTGAACAAAAAACTGTTTAATAAAGGCTTTGACTGTCAAGTAACCATTTATGGAAACATACCGGATATATATTGTATACCGTCATTCCTCCTAAAAATACAAAGATATGATTTTTTGCCCATATCACCAGTCCTAATTTTAATAAATTCATCATATTTACATTGGGGAAATCCAAGTTATTTGACATATTTGAATAGTTATTTTACCTGGTAATTAGTTACTTTTACATGATGTAACTCAGTTACTATTTGTGAGAAGTGACTATATATTATTAATTTTTTAAAGTAACATGCCCAAAACTGGTTATTACAAATAATATATGTGTTTTGACCTAAATCGCAGCAGCATCCATTTGTGAGGAATGCAGGTTGTTAATCATACACAGTTAGGCAATCACAGCCATGGGCATTTACTGAGTCTACAATCTTCCACGCCTTTTAAAACAAAATGGTCTAATTATGATGTTTTTTTTTCATGTACAAATCTTGATAGCATTATGAGTGGACCTCTGAACAGTACAAAATAAAAACAGGAAATGAAGGACCCTTTTTCTGTGTTTCTCACCTTGCCTGAGCATGCACATGCAGAGAAAACAGCTAAACCCACACACCACACAGGCACAAACCATAAGCGTCTTGCAGCCCACACTCTCTGATGAGCGCCGCAGATCAGCATCTGAAACACAACCAAACAAACCAGTGGAAAGGGCTGCAGTTTCACTGGAACAGATAAGAGTCACAGAAAACCGGGGTTACAGATAAACAATGAAGAAACTAAACAACCCTTCTGTGTTTTTTTACTTTCAGAGCTTCATTGCATTAATGACCTACAGACAAATAAATCTGTACACAAATAAAGCATTCACAGCTGCTGTACTTTTTTGAATTGTTGGTGTACTTTTTTATTTGTCTAAATATTATTATGAAGTAGAATTGTTAAGTATAATTAGTGAATGTACTGTATTCACTTTTAGCTGGAATTATTAATATGACACCACTATTTTAACAGATTGCTTTGATGTTATGCACTATATCTGAAGCATGCTGATGAAGGAAACGGGTTTGTTCTGGATAAGTCATCCACTAAATTACAGAGCACCTTTACGGCTTCCAGCTTTAAAATCACATCTATCTCATTCAGAATTATAACATATTTAATTTAATACAAAATCATGCTGTTTTGCCCGATCAAAAGAGCACTAACCTGCAAAGGTGAGTCTGACAGCAGGCCCAAAGTGCATTGTCTTTACACTGACTCCACAAGCGCAGTAGTACAGCCCCAGATCAGATTCTCTGACCCCGACGATATCCAAACTGACGGACTCAAGCCTCTGGTCTGCTTCCAAACCAAAGTGGCTTCCATCCTCATTATAGTAAATAATGAAATCTTTTTTATGAATTTTTTCTCTTGTTGCATATATGAGTAAAGTAATCTTCTCATATCTCAGTTGATACCATGCCATCTCAGAGCTGGAGTTTAGGAAGCAGGGCAGAGAAACATTCTGCTCAGGCTGGACTCTCATATTTATCGTGACTGTGTGACACTGTGTGCTGAAGCCTGGGAAGGACAGCAGGCATATGATATCACAGTTATTTAACCACACGTTCTCACAAATCAAGACGTTGATGGAACTTCGAAATCACACATATATGTTATGTAAATAAATACTTTTCTTTTGGATGCAATTAATAATGTGTCTGTCAGTGTCCAGAGCATATCAACAGATACAAATCTATAAATCACTGACTCTGTTAGAAATCTTATAATGGGCCATGGTTGGGTCTTCCATTGGGACAACAATCCAAAACAAACATCAAAATAAACACAAGAATTAGTCAATGAGCACAAAATTAAGCTTTACCATGGCTGTCCCAGTCCTCTGACCTGAACCCTGTGTGATGTAAACTAAGGAGATAAAGGAACATGGAGCTGGTAATCTAAAGGGTCTGGAGTGATTCTGGATGAAGGTATGCTCTCTTTTCTCTAATCAGGTGTTCTCCAAACTCTTCAGGCATTACAGGAGAAAACTCAGAGCTGCTATCTTGAGAAAAGGACATAGCAATAATTGGGTGCCAGTAATTGTGGCTAACATGTTTTGGAGAAAAACATTTCATCATGAGTTTTTCTCTTTATTTTCAATTCTTTTACTACAATGATAGGTTAGAATTTTGGAAATTGTTTGAATGAAAGATCAAAAGGATAAACAATGCAGCTTTATTTTCACAGCTATCTTTGCTCAGATTTACCAAGGGTGCCCATATTAGTGGAGGGCTCTGTAAATATATTTAGTCATTTAGCAGATGCTTTTATCCAAAGCTTAACACAGTAGCTTGTTTTCTGTTCATTATATAATAACTAAGAAGAAAAAAAGGGGAATAGAAAATTAACAGAGAAAGTATTAGAAAGTATTAGAAAGTATTAGAGGCTTTTTTTTTTAGAAAACAAGCAGTTAGAAAACAAATAGTTTTGGTTATTTTTGTAAATTATAGGCCTATAAAAATAGAATAGAAAAAGAATAGAGAAAGTGTTAAAGTTTTATAAATTCTATTTATATTTTATTTAAAATTGTATTTTAATATATATATATATATATATATATATATATACATATAAAGACAACAAATTGTAAAATAGATTTAGAATAGAGAGTGTCAAAGTATCAAATAGAGAAGAGATGTGTTTTAGCCATTTATATATTAATAGAGATCAAGGTATGGATGTATACTCACTGAGTAAAAGGATAAGTTTGAAAACGCTCATGTTCCAGTCTCTTGTCAGATACAATTCATCTGTTCTGAGACAATTGAGCAGGGGTCTTATAAAGCCTGATAACACTTAACAGCTCAAACTTTCAACTAGAAACCACAGTTTTACTCATTTCCATAGATGTCATGCTGGTGTTTACTGAGAAGGGAAGGATCTGTTTGTGCTGCACAGCACTGCACTTAAGTTTCATTTTTGAGGAATAGATCATTTTAGACCAAAGAATAAGGAAGCTGTAGATCAGCTCGGCATTCACTCTCACAGAGTCAGATTGAACATTATCCACTAATGCACATTAATAATGCAAATACACAACAGACACAATGTCTTTTCACAGTGATTCTGTCATTTCTGCTCATAATACATTTATATTTGGATTTTATCTCAACAGTTAAATGCATCCAAGATATGCAGTGTTTCTTGAGAAAAGAATCCTTACATTCATCTTTGATTTCACACTATACCACGATAAATACAGCAGCAAGAGTCCAGCAACTGGACAAGTGTGTGACAACATTTTAGTTTCATTTTGATGAAGCAGGAATCTGAAACTGATCATTTCATAACTTTCATCTCAACTTCCTGTGTATCTTCATTATGGTTTGACTGAACTGTATGATCTCTGTGTTATAGTTTGGCATTGTAGAGTTTGTAAATAATGCATTCTACGTCACTTGTGTATCTCTAGCTGTTTCTTCTAATAGGTTTTTTCTTCTTTCTTTTTCTCTTTTAATGCACGTCATCAAGAGTGTCTGATTTGTGGAGAGAAGCATTTTCATGAGAAAAGAAACACAATATTATAGTTTTTCATAGTCATAGTCATGTCAGAGTGGTGAAAATCATTTCATGGCTTAATTCGGGGATGCAAGTCAGATGCATAATCCTAGTGAAAAATAAACATACTAAAATGTATTTGAAATACATTTATTTCATAAATAACTTAATAAAAGCGGGCTTTCCACACAAAAAGTTCATTTTTGATTATGAGAAAAAAATTTGATTGAGCTGGGATCATGCTCGATACATAAATATCTTAATGCCTGTCATGCTCGGGTCGGGTTTCGGTCACTGCTCTGTCAGACCTGGGCTGGGCTCGGACAGAAAAATGCGGCCCGATCTGCACTCTAGTAAGGAAGTGTCAAAGTGTCATGCCGTAGGCATGTTTTTGTGTATGTTTCGTTGTCCATGTGCTCTCTGTTTGTTTTCATACTGTAAGGTTTGAAGAAATTGAATCTCTTCCGGGAAGGCTGGACTGAGAAAATTCTCGTATGCTGCAGGCCGAGCCATAAAACCATAAAAGCTGAAATCTGGCTGCAAAGACAATAAACAGTCACCCCCCCTTGACCCAGTCACCCACTTTACAATCTTCTGAGCCCCCCACCTCGCAATCTCACATTCTTCTCCTTAAGAGTGTCGCTAAGAAAAATATAAGCTCAAAGTGTCATATCTTGTGAAGATATTGTTCTTCCATTGTCGTATTTGATGTCATTCTAATTCTATTCTATTCAGCGCGATTGGTAAAATGGTCTCAATTTCATGGTAGTCACTTATCTATTAGAAAGACTGAAAAGCTTTCACAGAAATTGGGTACAACTCAGGGGGTGTGTTCCCCCTGGAGCAAAAAATAGAAACTCCAAAAAGTTGCGGATCCTGGGGGTGTTTTACAGCTGAAAAAAAGATTTGTGTGGGTGTTGGTCTGAATATATAAGGAAAAGGGTGAACCAAAACTGTAGGATTTTTTGTAAGAAGAATAACCTCCACGCTGCAACATGTAAGAGATCTAGATCTCCCATGTGGTAGCATGTTTCTCTGACCATCAGGTATGCATTTGCTATTTTTAGATCTATCCTTGATGTATTGAGGTGATGCATTATTCTAAATTAAAATTTAATTCTCATTGCTTAATTATGTAATTGGCTTGATATAACCTGACCTGACGAATAAATTATTTATTGATTCATTTTAGATTGTTAAAATCCTTGCTTCAAGTACAGTTGTGCGGAGCCTTTAGCGCGCATAAATATTATGGCCAGGATATACAAACTGGCACAGTAAAACTAGAGTAGTAAGTACGTTTTAGCTGGAGACCCTCTGATTACTGATATCACTGAAATTGACAAATTGGGCAAGATAAGCAACAAGTAAACTCAAAGATACGGGTTCCTTCCAATCTCTGAGCAATTATCAGTCTGGCGAGACACGCAGCATCCGGGTTAGTGATCCGGGACCTTTCAATACCTGTTCCCTCATGTCTCTGTCTCATTTGTAACCCCGCCCTCGTCATTAGTGTTTGATCCTCCATCAGCTGTGTTGGCCAGGTGTCCTGTTTTATAATGTTCATTAGTCTGTGTATAAATTCCATGCCCCATGTCCTATATCTTTGAGTCGTTAATGTTTATGTGGCTGCGTTCGGTGAAGTTTGTTCGAATAACGGGTCTCAACTCCATATCATGGCGAGAGGGGCTGTGTTTAGTCCAATCGGTGCTCGTTATGCAGCCAGGAGAGCTGTCATCTATCCCTGCGGTCTCAAACCCCCAAATAACGGGTCTCAGCCCAGTATCACGGTGAGAGGGGCCGTGTGTAGTTCAGTCGTTGCCGGTTATGCAGCCAGGAGAGCTGTCATCTATCCCTGCGGTTTCAAACCTGCATATAACAGGTTCTAGCCCTGTATCACGGCGAGAGGGTCCGTGTATAGTTAGTCGGTTCGGGTTATACAGCCAGGAGAGGCCACTGATGACGGTGATCTACCATGGCCTGACCCACCTGAACCTAATGATGACTGTGAGATCCCATGGTCTGACCCACCAGAGCCCTATAACGACAGTGAGGTCCCATGGCCCGAGCTTCCAAAGCCTGTGTGTGGCTCAGAGACTCCGTCGGATCCGCCAGTGGCTGCACTACCTCCGGTGACGTTGGTTTTAAGCCGAGTCTCCAGAGGCCCCATTGGTGGCTGCTCAACCCAGAGAGGCCTCTGAGTAGTTGTCTGCTCCACCCGGCAGGGCATGGTCACTGTCTGGTCAGCCCAGGAGGGCTTGGTCACTGCCTGACCGGCCTAGGTGGGCAGGGTCACTGTCTGTTCGGCCCAGGAGGGCATTATCATTGCCTGTTCCGCTCAGGAGGGCGTTATCATTGCCTGTTCGGCCCAGGTGGGCATTATCACTGTCTGTTTGGCCCAGGTGGGCATTATCACTGTCTGTTTGGCCCAGGTGGGCATTATCACTGTCTGTTTGGCCCAGGCGGACATTATCATTGTCTGTTCAGCCCAGGAGGGCATTATTACTGCCTCGGAGGGCGGTTTCACTGACTGTTCAGAAGAGGAGGTCATCGTCACTGTCTGGTGAGCCCAAGTGGGCTTCTCTGCTGCCAGCTCTGCCTTGGAGGGCGGTTTCACTGACTGTGCAGCCCAGGGGGTGTTTGTCACTGTCTGGTTTGCCCCAGAGGGCATTGCAGTCTTTTGCACCGCTTTGGAGGGCATTCCCACTGTCTGGTTTGCCCCAGAGGGAATCTCAGTCTTCTGCACTACCCTGGAGGGCGTCTCGACTGTCTGGTCGGCCCCGGAGGGTGTCTAAATCGTCCGCGTCACCCTGGATGGCATCTTGGCTGTCTGATCGGCCCTGCAGGGCATTCTCGCTATCTGGTCGGCCCTGGAGGGCATCTCGGCTGTCTGCTCTGCCCAGGTGGGCATCCCTGCCGTCTGCTCTGCCTTGTTTAGTTTTCCATGTGCTCTCTGTTTGTTTTCATACCGTTCACTCATGTCTCTGCCTCATTTGTAACCCCGCCCTCGTCATTAGTGTTTGATCCTACGCCAGCTGTGTTGCCCAGGTGTCCTGTTTTATGTTGTTCATTAGTCTGTGTATAAATTCCATGCCCCATGTCCTGTATCTTTGTGAGTCGTTAATGTTTATGTGGCTGCATTCAGTGAAGTTTGTTCAGCTCCTTCATGTGTTTTTGTAAATAAAAAATGTTCTGACTAAGAAATCTTTGCCTTCTGAGTCTCTTGTGTCCACTGAAAAGCGATCGCCGGTGGCTCCTTGTGACACAGAGGCAGTCGGATCCATCTGCAGGATTTAGCACAACAGGCAAACATGGTCGAGACACGGGAAACGGAGACAAAGGCAAAACTAAGGTCAGTATCCAGGCAAGAGTTTGGGGTATGCAGCAGGGTTCGTAAACGGTTAAACAAAGCACAGGTAATACACAGAGAGTCAAAGTAAACACTGGGATAAATGCTCAGAATTGCAGCTAGGCTGGGAATATTTTGTGCTAGACTGTTCTACTGGGCTCGCTTAAAAAAAAGTTGATAATGAGTGGCACCTGGTGGTGATGAGTTTGAGGTGCATGGGAAGATATAGTCCAGGTAGAAACTGCTAATACTCAGGAGAAGGTTCCCACTGGGACTGTTCAGTGAGAGCCCTCCCCCTCTGAGCGGCTCCTGAAGCGAGGATTGTTGCAGCTCCGGGGTCTTCCACAGGCTCAAGGGCCAGGTTTCTCTGGGTGGTCCTGGTGAAAGATTGTTATGAGGGATGGGTCAAGGATGTCCTGAGCATTCATCCAGTATCTCTACTCTGGACCGTAGCCTTCCCAGTCGATTAAGTACTGAAGAACACGACCCGATAATCAGGGGAGGGATGTTGGTGACCGCAACCTCATCCTGGTCCCTCTCACGTCCTGGTTCTCCAGTGGGTTTCAGCAACGACGTGTGGAAAGTGGGAAAATCTCGGTAAGTGGCAGGTAGTTCTAAACAGTAGGATAAAGGAGTGATCTGTCTTATAATTTTGAAGGGACCCACATACCTCAGGTTCAGCTTCTTGCAGGGTAACCGCAAGCGTAGATCTCTGGTGGACAACCAGACCCACTGACCAGGTTTGTAGGTGGGCTGAACAATATATTATGCGCATCTCGTCAGTAAAGCCAGTTCTTTGATTAGCGGTAAATCTCCATCAGCTGGAACGTCAGCTTATAAACAAAGCCGTAGATCACTGAGAATGCTATCCGGTGGTGTTGTGGACAGACTGTGGACACGTGACATCACATGTGGTGCCATACGGGTCAAACACCTGGCTTTAAACTGGCAGCGTAAAGTAAATAGATTTGAATTCAACCCAAAAGGCTTATTACAAAAATTAAAAGTTTTTGTTTAAGTTCATTTTGTATACACATAAAACCGTTTCAGTTAGTTTTCTTTCTTTTTTTTTAACTCTCACTATTATTTTTATTTCAGTTAACGAAGGTTTCCGTAGTGACTTCTGGGCATATTCTGCCCAGATCAAGTACTGGCTCCAGTCCTGCTGGTTCTAGTTACAATAAGTTCTGAGGAAACAGGTTAGTTCTTTGATTCATCCGCTCGGCCTTGACTGTGGGTGATAGGCAGACGTTAGTCTAATGTTTATGTTTAATTGTGTGCAGAATGGGTTCTGGTGTTTGGGTAGGTAGAGAGGCTTCGTAAAGTTGTGATAGCGCATCAGCTTTAGTATCCTTACATCCCTGAGGAAACGTGATTTGGAACTGGAATCGGGTAAAGAAAAGGGACCACCAAGCCTGCCATCCGTTCAGCCGTTTGGCACTATGAAGGTATTTAAGATTTCGGTGGTCTGTCAGTACCAAGAAGGGTTCTTTGGATCCCTCCAGTGTCTCCATTCCTCTAACGCTGCTTTCAAGGCGAGCAACTACCTATCTCCAACGTCATAATTTCTTTCTGCTGAGGTTAATTTACGGGAGAAGAAGGGGCATTGATAGAGTTTCTGGTTATCACCGAGTCTCTGGGAGAGAATGGCTCCGATTCTGCTGTTCGAGGCATCCACTTCGACCATGAATTCTCGGCCAGGGTCGGAGTGTCGGAGGATGGGAGCTGTTGCGAATTTGCCTTTGAGTTCTTCAAATGCCCTTTTGCTTTCTGGGCCATCGTAGGGTTGTCGGTCCCTTCTTGGTCATGGAGGTAAGGGGTGCTGCAATCTGACTGAAGTTCTTGATGAATCTCCGGTAGCTGTCTTCCATTCGTCACCCTCCGGGATGCAAATGAGGTTGTATGCGTTTCAAAGGTCTAACTTAGTGAAGAACTTGGTAATGTCTTTCAGGCTGCGATAGTCAATGCAAGGCCGAAGTCCTCCATCTTTCTTCTTTATGAAAAATAAGCCAGCCAAAGCGGGAGAGGTGGATGGTCGTATAAACCCCTTGGCCAACTCCTCTGCGATGTACTGATTCATAGCCTCCATCTCTGGTTTTGACAAGGGAAAAACACGCCCTCTGGTGGGCATCGTTTCATGTATGAGGTCGATGGCACAATCATAAAGTCTGTGTGGAGGCAGGTGAGTGGCTCTTTCCTGACTGATAGCAAGACGGAGGTTGTGATATTCCGATGGTAGATTATCCGTGCAGGGTGGGTGGGGTGTGTGGGTTGCTCAGTGTCTCTTTGCATCGAACAATGCTAGTGAAGCAGTGATTTTGGCAGTTCGGTGACCAGTGCATGATCTGTTTATCTGCCCAGGAGATTGTGGGGTTTTGTCTCTCCAACCACGGTAGATAGAGGATGAGGGGGTGTGAAAGTTACTTTATCGTGAACAGGTGGATGGTCTCTCTGTGAAGGGATCCGATCTGGAGAGTAAGATCCTTTGTGATGGTGTTGACGAGTCCCATCCCTATGGGGCACCTGTCCAGGGCTGCCACCATCACCCAAGAGTTACATGACAGCAGAGGAAGACGATTCATTTTAGCAAACAATAAAATTTCTCGCTGCCCCTGAATCAATAAAAGCTGTAGTGTCAATTTTACAAGTACTGGTACAAATGGAGACTGGCACTTTAAAAGCTTTAGCAACAGATTTGACACTCACTCGTGCACTCAGAACGTGGAGGGCGAGAGGGGCAGCTAGCCTGCAGATGTCCAGATAGACCACAGTAAAGGCATACATTTTTTTCGGATCCTCCACTCGCGCTCCTCCTGAGAGGTGGGTATAGCCGACTTGCATGGACTAGCCGGTGTGGAAAGGGTTAACCGGGAGAACCAGGTTGTCAAGCCAAATAGTTATGTCCATGTAATCATCTAGGGACTTACCCTCATCTCTACAGGCCAGCTCTGATTGTAACTCATCTCTTAATCCACGGTGATGCATTAGTTTTAAAGGCTCCTCCTCCTAGCCGGTCTGGGCAGCGAGTGTCCGAAAAGTGAGACTGTACTCCGCAGCAGTGGTGTTGCCTTGTTTAAGAGACAGTAAAGCATTGCCAGGATCCTCTCCTGGGCCATGGAGCAGTGGCAGACAGTGAAACAGCAAAGGCCCTGGGCCATGGATCAGACCCTGGCTGCTAACGCAGCTACCTGTGCTACCTGTGCTTCCTGCCCTGCCTGCCCCACCAAGTCGTGAGGGGATCACGAATCCAATGGAGGAGAGTGCTCCAAAATGCAGCTTATTAACAAAGTGATCCCGATACGAACATAATTCAAAAACAGATGACTTGACATGAAACAGACTTGACTTGGCATAGCAACAGACATGCAACAAACTCACCAAACAGAGGATATAACTTCAATAAAAAACAAGATACAATGAAAACATGGCAACTAATACAAAACTATGAGAGTCACATGGCATGAACAAACCAATGGCAACATGTCATAATGAACCAGAAAACCAGAGACATACACCAGGCAGAGATACAATGATGGCAAGGGAAGCATGAGACAAGCAGGAACTGAGACTAAACTTCAAAATATGAAAACAGAACATGAAACAGACACCCAACCAAAACCCAAAACCTGTGTTATAAGCAGCAATAACTTGAAGTCATTGTGTTAACACTTTCTATGAAGCCTGTATTTATGATTCATTACAGTTCATCCATAATGCTTTATAAACAACTTTATAATATGGTATATCATCTTATAAATTATCATAACAACAGTTTAAATACATTATAATACATACCTATTTGTGCTTATAACTTTGATGAGTAAATTGCATTATAACACCATATGAAACCTGCATTTATAATGCATTAAAAGGGTATACCTTATATAATGTTGCTAAAATAAATTTTGAGACCAGCGTAAATGAATAATCAGACACAGTCGGCACCACATTATCAATCATTATCCTTACCTCTCGTTAGCCAATCCGGTCCTAACACTCGCACTATAAATAAGCACACTTTCTTTCCTTCTGTATCTCGTTCTAAGCATCCCTCTTTCTCCCCTTCTCCGCCATTCGCATCCTCAAAAGGGAGGCACGTGGGGTTGCCCTCTGTCCTCACTAGGGTTCATACCACTAGGGCTCGGAGTCTGCCGAGCTTCCGGCTTGCCCCCAGACAGCACACCAAATATGCTATTATTTACATTCGCTACAATATGGAAGTGCGAATTTGTGAAATGCATTATAATGCACACATAATGCCATATTGTAACGGTGCGTGAATGGTCCAAGCACGGATCAAGAGGCGATGGAGTAAGTTCAATCAAAGTTTTAATATAAAC
>JAUMHI010000064.1:210232-229783 GCA_032359435.1 Enteromius unitaeniatus
TGAGAAATGCATTAACTGTTGTGCAAATGTAAGTACTGTTGTGAGAAATGCACCAAAGCGACTGAGAAAAACTGTAAAAACAGCTAAATTAAATTTCAGGGATAAATTTTTAATCAGAAATTAACAAAACGAAAGAAAAAAAATTTAACAAGTAGCAGCCTATGCAAAATATTAGATGTGCTCTTTAGAGAGCAGAATTCCATTTGGTTCATTTATTTACAGTTTTTTCTACTGTGATTGTACATAAATAAAATAAATATTTAGAATAGTTCAGAGCAATGCTTATTCTTTATTCTTGAACAAGCATTGTAAGCTGTTTCCACTTTTATAGGGGGGAAAAAAATCAAGTGATCCTGTTGGCGCCACACACAGATACACATGAACTCGACAAACAAAGATTAATACAACAATAATTGTTAATACAACAAAATGAATACATTATAAATTCCAGCGTATTAAAGCAACATCAAATTATGATATTCATGTTTGAGAGACAACTCACCTTTTTCTTACCATACATAAAATTTTGCATACTATGCGTAACTAGTCCACAGAGAAACGGTGCTTCGACACAACACCACGAACACGGATGCTGCCTATGGGTTAATTCACTACATTTTTTTGTGTTAATGCCTTTTAATGTTTAATGTTTAATGTTCTTTTTAATGTTTCCAAACTATTTTATGCAACAAAATTATCAATATATAATTTATGCTTTATGACTTAAGTTAAACAGAAAAAAATTTGTCGACACATAAGATAATTTTATCGATAAATGGCACTCCCATCAGCTATATCGGTAAGAATTTTGAAGCGCTAAATATTTTTGGGTAAAAAGTCCTTGGATATGATGATCCGATCTGCATGATGGATCACGGAGATTGCATGTATGGCAATGTATGGCAAGCATAGATCCAGATAAGACTCTGGATGCTAGTTTAATATGTTAGACTCAGTATGATCATAACTCGGTCATTTTCATATTTGAGGACAGATGAGGTGGAGCTGCTTCAGAACAGAGAAAGTCAGAAAGGGACAAGCTGCAGTACCTTAATTTGTTCATAAAGTAATGGCATATGCATTTTCAGGTAAGTCTGCCATAATTTGCTTGAAATAAAAATTTGTTTAACAGTGGAAATTTTGACTTTATAAAATAATTCTCTGAAGTCTTGGTGATCGTAGTAGTAGCCTACCCTAGTAAAGAGTAACATATTTAAAATATATTTATTTCATTCTAACTATAGTACAAATTTATTAATTTACTGACAGATAACTCAAGTTACCTACTGATATAAAAAAAATAATAATAATTAAACTTTGGATTGTGCAATATTGTCCTTTAAAATCTAAATATTTAAAGTGTGCCTAAAGTATATTTGCAATAGTTCCACTTTAGCACAAACAAATATACCAAGTATGTCTTTAACTGGACATCAGCATTATTTAAGTATACAGTTAGTTTAATTTAGCAGTCGTGTTTCTCTAGATAATGTTATATGCAGCACCCCAACATCTGAGAAATGTCTGAGAAATGTTAAATATTATGAAAGAATCCTACTGCATAAACCACATTGAAATCTTCTACCAACTTTCCCACCTAGTGGTTAGAAATGGAGAACACATTTCTCAGAACTGCTGCGGTAACTTACATCAAGTGCATGTAAAAACATAAACATCTTGTTCATAAACTTACATCCAAATTTCAGTAACTAATATGACAGGATCACACAGAAACAACAAGTGTTTAACAGTGCGATACACTGCTGTGACAAAAGTAAATTACTATCAGCCAGAATAATATTGTATACACTTATGATAAACTCTTTTAACTGGCAAGTATTAAGTTACTTAATAAACTAATATTGAAGGCAACTCACATTCCTTCATAGATGCACACTTTCAAAAGCATGATCTAACAAATGCAAAGTCCTTTGAACCTGACACTTTTTCCTCAAGTCTTTATCCCGGATTTGAATCAATGTCACTTACAGTCTAAGTACAATACTGGAAACAGAAGTAACACACAGTGCTCTCTAGTAATCCACACACACACACACACATCCTCTAGCATATATAACACGCAGCTTCTCTGAGAGCAGCAGTAAATGTCTTGACAGCAAGCACATGATGTCGCACTCCCAGTGAAGGTTTCTTGAGGAAGTGTTTGAGACAGCAGCTCTGACCAGAGACGATGAGTGTCCCCGCAGTATTGTGGTGGTGTGGACTGATTCTCACAGCACAAGGTATGTCTGCTCCATTACTGTTCTTGTGCTCTCAGAGCTGTGGTGGCCTGCTGTGCTAACCTGAGTTTAACATGTCGCTGGTTCAACATCTTTGTTTACCCTGGGACAACACTGTGATTAACCAGTCAGATCTGATGAAAAGGTTTGCAGTTTTTGTGAGGTTTAGGCTTACAATCAGTGTTTGGTGCTTGCACATCAGTGTCAGTCATCTATCATTAAATCTGATTTTAGGCATTACTCATGGGTAAGGTTAGGTTTAGGTGTAGAAATATGGTCAAGACAAAACATGTTGACCTAGGGACACATTGAACTTGGCAAAATCAGGAAGTTCATGATGCTGTGGGTTTATCTATCAGCTGTCCAGCTCCAGCGGGTCCGACCCAGGGGCATGGCTATTCTGCCCTGCGGTCAGCTGAAGGCTGGCAGAGTGACCTGGAGCAGAGATCTGCACGGACACAGAGTGTCCATCCTCAGCACTGACAACGGAAACGTGACCAGACACATGCAGAATCACAGCCACAGCTCACTGCCAGATCTGTCCCTGCTCATCTGGTTCGTCTCGGCCTGGGATGAAGGCTTGTATTACTGCAACGGGACTCTGGTGGCATGTCTGACCGTCAAAGAAGGTCAGAAACATAACTTCACCACGATGTGCTGAAACAGCATTTGTATATCGCTGCTTAAATTTACTTGAACGTTATCTTTCATAAGTTGACTTCTGTCTCATCTGTCCTATCTACGTATTATTCCTCTGATGTCCAGTGTTCCCTTTTCTTTTGTTTGACTTTTGGTTTGATTTTATTTTCACCAATAGGAGGTTAATTGTAAAGTATAAGCACTATATAAATAAATAAATAACATATTTATTATTATATATTTCAAATGTATTATGAAACGGTATGGAATAACAGGCTGAAACTGAGATGAAATTAAAACAATTATTTTGCTAGGTGTATTTTGCTACTAACTTTTGTATACTTTTGTGTAACAGGTAGAATAGATATAGATCTTTGGTTTTGTGAAGCTTTGATACGGTCAGTGGTTGACTTTTAACTTCTGAATGAAACAGGTTAGGATAGGTATGAAAACAGGTAAAAGCAGGACACACCAGATATGATGCTAAGAAGATCACTACAGTGTCTATGTTCTACTTAAAGACTCAGAATTTTGAGGAAACACAGGCCAGATCAAAAAGAGCGGATTCAGAGAATTCACATTAGTGTTAATGGCTGAAACATGAAGTTAAAGCTGGACATGTGAATGACATTGTCTGTGTGATCTTACACACACTTCACAGCCCGTTCCTTCTACAGATTATCTGAACACATTTAAGAGCTCTGCCGAGACTCAAGACATAAGCAAGATGCATTCTTCTCACAGAGAATGAATCAATGAGAACAGAAATGGACTTTCACTGTACTTCTTCTGTTTTCTCTGTGGTTTTCACAGCTGATGGACAGAACAAAGAGGATCTAACTGAGTGCCTCAAAGGTGAGTTGGGAAAGAGGGGCATCACTCCCCAATTTCACTGCTGCTTCACATATATAAGTCTTTAGTCCATGAAATCAATGCCATGCAAAGAAGCAGTGAAATCCCTTCTCTGCGGTGGAATGACTGTGTAGATATAGAGCAGCATCCTTTATTTATAGTTTCACTTCCACTTTATGAGTGTCTGTATACTGTGACAACAGTGAAACACAGTAATTAAAGAGTTGATGTGATAGTGTTAAACATGCCTCTGTCCCTACTTTTTTTTGGAGTGTGTTACAGCTATCAAAATCTTTTTATTGTACTTTTGTAAGTTAAAAGTTAAAGAGAATGAACAAATCAAATTCTTGATTTAAGGCATTTTGTGTGCCAACTTTTCTGGAATAGGGGGTGTACATCATTCAAATTCAAGTCAATAAAATTCAGTTGATTGCAATTTGCTTTCCTTTTTAAGACAAACAAAAAGCTTAATAGATAAATACATGTATAATTAAGATGAAGCAAGAGTATTGCATGTGTTATATTAGATGAGATCATGTGCAGGTCAGACAGTATTTCTCAGTGTGTTTGTGTGTGTGTTGGTCAGGAGCGGAGCATGTGGATGTCATGGAGCGGGTGCTAATGTTTGCCGGGATTTCTCTGGCGGCTCTCACACTACTCTTTGCTACTGCTGCTGCTGTCAGAGCTTCATCCCGGACTCAGAAGAGATCTAACAGCACAGAGCTGTACATCAACCTGAGAGAACACCCTGATCACTGACCGCTCAGACAAGAGCCACTGCTACTGTTCTTTACACTGTGCGGTTCTACTAACACTGTCTAACACTCAGTTTTACACATTTTTCAGCTACTGAATTCTAAAAAGTGCAGTAAATTTCTCATACTAGCATCACTGCTGGGATACGAAGTTCATAACCAGAGTCCTTAATATCAGAGGAGTGAGAGTTTGACCTGGCCCTGTCTAAGAAGAAAGATGACCTTCCCTCGCGTGATGCTGTGATGTAATGCTCAATAACTATTTCTACTTCAGTCTGTGATGAAACTGAGCAGAAGTACTTCAGGGGCTTTTTCTTCTTCCCTTTTCTCGCTCTCTCCCTACACCGCGCTCCGTTTCACAAGACAGCTGAGCCATACACTCACTGCCAAATATCCTTATGTCAGTTTTGTTTTGAGCACTGTCTTTTTTCATTGTACACAATATAATATGCTGCGATTTTTTGACAGAGAGTTTTTTATGGCCATTGCAAGTATGTTTTAAAAAAAAAAATACAGATGGATTCTAAAATGTACCAATAGGGGATTCTGGAAGTATTCCTGGGCCCATTTAGTAATACCAATGACAGAATCATGTGATGAGTGATGCAGTGTCGTCTGAAGACCTGAAGATCATGAGCTTCCAAAAAAAGGTCTCAGCCTTGTCCCTTACACAGATATTTCTACAGCTTCTCTGAATCTGTAGATGATGAAATTACAAAAACCTTTGCAATTTGACGTTGAGGAACATAGTTTTTAAAGTATTGCAATCTTTTTTTACACACTCTTTCACAGATCAAAAAAGCCTCTGCCTCTCTAAGACATCCCTTTTATAGCTAATCATGTTAAAGACCTGATGTCAGTTAACTTAGTTGCTAGATGTTCTCCCAGATTTTTTTAATTTACTTGCTTTTTCAGTCCTATTTTGCCCCTGCGCCAGCTTTTTAAAATATCTGTATCAGGCATCAAATTTGAACATCTGTTATGTTCTCTATGTTATACTGTGAATAAAATATTGTCTAATGGGATTTGAAACTCTTTCAGTTTTCATTTTAGAAAAAGAAAACATCTCAACATTTTTAGAATTCAGGTTGTATGTATCACACATGATGTAAGACAATGTCAGTGTCATTTAAAAAAATAATTATAATAATAAAAATAAAAAAAAATTTTAAAAAAAGAGTGATTTAGGGAGTTTTCTCTCCTTGAATGTCAAAGGGATTCACCATCACTCATTGATGCTTTCTCAAACTCTGAACACAGATTGTTAGAGATGTACAACTCTTTTATTGAACTGAAATTGAACAACATTGCCTTCACCTGTTTGTGAAAAGAAATGCTTGACTTGCACTAAATGGGAATGTAAAGGGTTTACATTACAGGCAAAGATTTAAAGCTCAAAAAGGAAATATCCAAACACCTTAATGAATGATGAAAGGTTACAGACAGAGAACAGAAACAAACACTAAAACCAAACCAAAATTCAATAAACAATGGTGTGCTTGCACCTTCTGAATTGCTAATGACAGATTCCTCTCGACTATAGGAAGAGTGTGTGTGTGTGAGAGAGAGAGAGGGAGAGAGAGAGAGTCTGAGTAACAGCTACGCAGCTGAATATTTCAGCAGAGGAATCAAACAGTCTCCCCATCAAAGAGAAAGCACACACTGCTTAAGAAAGAATCACGTTAGCCTTTATTGTGCGAACAGCAAAATCAAATGATTAAATCATATAACATAACTGATATTTCTAGAAAAGTGGTCTACCGATGAGACACGAGCTCTCCAGCAAACAAAGACGATGCATTTTGGGAATGTAATGGTCAAATCCCTCCGGGCCTGATCCTGCCAATCCTGTCTGCATCAGTACACGGAAGAGCAGGAGGTTTCAAGCTGCTGGTCCCTGGAAAGTTTCCTGTGCCTAAAATAATTAAGTGATCTTTTAATGTTGGTCTAGAGAGCAGCTCAGCACTTCATTTCTTTTACTTTCTGCCTCATTCATTCAGCTTTTTGTTTCTGCGGTCATAGCTATGATTCATCTCAACACACTTTTTGGTCTCTAGAGGTCACCCTGCTCTGGTTGTAGAGCTCTTCTCTTGGGGGCTGGAGCAGGTCTCACTCGTACTCTGCGATAAGCACCATCATGCCAACACCGAACAGCAGGGCCAGGATCTCCAGCAGCGACTGCCCGAGGCTGGAGCGGCCCACCAGCAGCTCCGGAAGCACTGTAACAGTGGCAATGTAGACGAATCCCCCGGCAGTGAAGGGCAGGATCCAGGCTGTGGCCGCGGCTCCCACCCCTTCAGCCAGCAGAGAGCAGGCGGTCCCGGCCAGAGCGCCCAGTGCAGTCAGCAGCTGCAGACACATGGCCTGAAACAACAGAGCTCTGAGTCATCCTACCATTACATTACATCACCACTGTCATCTCAACCATATCACATGCAACAGGATTATTTCATAATTTTTTCATGTTTGACTGAATCATTGAAATGAGTCATTTTTAAAACGATTTCAAAGCTATTTCGTGTTGATGTCATTAGCACTTGCTCTTTTCGTGTTTGTATGAATGAAAATGAAAGCTCATTCGTCATCACTAGGTGTCTCTATTGTAGTGTTTAAAGCTCACAAATACTGCTTTATACTAAATCGACCAATCACCGGATGAGTTTTAAAAATCGTTGAAAAAATAAGGTTAAAATAAATGCATATTATAAGAAAATGAAAGTGTGTCATGCTTGCATGCATGTCAACCTGTTGCATTTCTGAATACTTTTTTAATACAAGTACGTATGCAAATAACATTAGTAGGCTGTTATCAATTATGGTCTATTACTGCATCGATGCAGGAGAAACACGATCTGCCTGGACAGCTCTACCTTCTTCTTGGTGCAGCCAGACTGGACCAGAATGGCAAAGTCTCCGATCTCGTGTGGCACCTCGTGTAGGAGGATGGTGATGGTGGTGACAGCACCCACCGTTGGGCCGACCAGGAATGAGGCTCCAATTGCAAGCCCGTCCGTGAAGTTGTGAGTGAAATCAGCAGCCAGGTTCAGATAGCCTGACACTTTAATATCTGCAGACACACAGAGCGTTCCTGTCAGACACAATGACCCACAACACCTCAATCACCACAGCCTCTTCATACCAGAAGATGTCTTAGAGCTTTTCTTCACAGGCTTTTTATTAGAGTCAGCGTTTTTCTCTTTCCCTCCCTTCTTCTCTCGGTTCTTGTCATCATCCTCTTCATCACTGTCTTTAACCTTTGGAGCAGCTGAAAAAAAAAAGAGAAATTTCAGTATAATTTAGCAGCAGCAGCAGATTTGAAGGTAATGTATGTTATATAATGCTTAATCAATGAAACAGCTGCTTAGACTGTCTGCTGTTCCTAATGATTATGAAAATACAACAATCAAAATGAAATAATCACTGCCCCTTTTCCAGAAATGTGTTTCCACTCCTCAATAAAGCATTTCAGATTGACACGTGAGGTCATATTTATTATGAACATACAAATTTATTTTTATAAATTTAAATGTAAAAATTTAATTTATTACAAATTTTTACATACAAGTTATTTTCAACATACAAAAATATTGAATTTAACAGTAAATTGGATCAGTGAAGGAAAGATTTTTGTCGTCTTTGTGCTTAATATTAATTAAAAATAACAAAAACAAAAGAGTGAGTCACTAACTGCTCTTGACTGAAGGGCTTTTGTAGCTTCCATAAGAAACAAAGTTTGATTCTCAAGGCCGCATCACACGGAGTGTTGCTTTTACACTGAGCGTAAATTCACACCTGCATGCATTGATATACATCGCTATCTTTAAACAATTAATTCATATAACACTTCGCTCATATGGCCCACTTATAAGCATTTTAAAATAACCCTATTATGGATGTTTGAAATAGATCTTTCATGCAGTGTGTAACACAGCTCTAAGTAAATGAAAACATCCCGCAAAATTTTAAATCTGATAATGCACTGTATATAAAGTAATTTTCTCTCAAAAGAAAGAATTGATTTTAAAATGAATCTGAAGCTGATTCTTGTTGACATCAACATGAAACATTAGCTTATTGCCACCCAGTTGTTGATCTTTTTGATCTGGTAACACTGTACATAAAGCAGCACAAAACTATGCAGGCTTGAGATGAACAATAGACCAATCGACCAATCACTGCAGATCATGCAAAGGAGGGGTGGAAAAATTAATAATTGAGAGAATCATTTGGGAGTCGTTGAGCAATTAAGGTAATAATAAATGCTTATTATAAGTAGGCATGGGTATCTTTAAGGTTTTAACGATATTACTACTTTTATCGATGCCACTAATCGATCCGGTACTTTAACGGTATTCTTATCTGTACTTTTTGTTGTGTTTTTAATATAAAAAAACGAATTGAGAACAGAATTAACAACACTTAAATTGTGTCTGTGATTAGTGGCAAATCTCCATCAGCTGTTATCCAAAAGTAAGCATTTGATTATGATTTTGCCATAATCAAGCAGCCCTAATGTAAGTGGAGTAACTTAAGTCTCTTACCATGAGAGTGAGAGTGGGAGTGACCTCCCTTTAATAGACGAACAAACTTCTCGACCACCAGAAACGCGACGATGCCTGCCAGCACCCACAAACCCACCGACATCATGTGACCATGAGCTGCACCTGCCACAGAAACCAAGCTCTCACTGACTCTTCAGGAAAAATAAACAACATCCTCGAATATATATAAAAGTATATAAATCAAATGATAACTTTAATTAAAAAAACATTTAGAGAATGAACAATAGCCTACCATGTGAGTGACCATGTGACTCCTCACTAGCGTGTGAGTGACCATGTGACTCGTCGCTTCCTTGTGATGGGCCATGATGAGAATGAGGCGCTATGTTGAGATGAAATCGAGAGGTGAAGTTAGACTGGTTAGTATGAACCACATATTACTCCAGTATGGATGCCCTGGGAAACGACAGACCTAAAGGCAAGACTAAATTCGGGCAATGTTTAAGTCATGTGTATCTCTGGGGTGCTCACTCACCCAGCGCATGAGGGATGAGGTGCAGGAAGGCATCTCCAAGCAGACCTCCGGACGCGAAACTCAGGAGCACTTTGAGCAGGTTTTGGTGCTGGTCCGTGTTCGACTGCACTGGGATGAGGAAGAGGATAAGGAAGGGAGCGGCACTAATGAGCAGAGTTGCTCCGACTGCCTGCAGGAGAGAGGGAGAGAGAGAGAGAGTGAAAACTCAAAGAGTCTCTAAGTCCTGGATTTCCACAGAGCCCTGCAGATTAGAAGACGCACTGCATAGCGTCTAAGCACTGACAAATAAATAAATACATTTCATGTTCTTATAGATGTCCAGAATATAAATTTACTGTGGTTAATGTGTTCCATAGCTTTAAATATATGAATCTATATATGTAAATAATTCTATACTTGTTCTGTAGTTTATTAGTTTAGATTATTTTGTTTAACTTCAGATGGTGCATCATGTAAGTCATGCAAAGCAGCCTGCTGTTGTATACTATTATAGCTAATTCATACTTAATAAAAATGATTCATATGTCATATGATTCACTTTGCAATTCACTCTGATGCAATTAATCATATCCAAAATAGAAGTATGTAAATACAAAATATTTTAAAAAGTATATAAATATACACGCATATATGCACATACAGTATATAGACAGAATTTTTTTACATGATATATATCATGTAAAAAAAATATATAAACTCTGTGTTGCTATATAACTGTGTTGCTCAGCATCAGCCCCGAAACCTGACAGATCTAGAGAAGGTCTGTATGGAGGAGTGGGCCAAAATCCCTCCAGCAGTGTGTACAAACATGGTGAAGACCTACAGGAACCATATGACCTCTGTAATTGTTAATAAAGGCTTCTGTACATTTTTTGACTCAAGTGATCAAATACCTATTTGACACAGCAATTCCCAAGTAAATTGTTAAAAAAAAAAAAAAAATCATACGTGTGATTTCTGGATTTTTCTTTTTTAGAATCTGTTGAAAATGCTGAAAACTGTAGACCCCTCCATGATTTCTAAGCAAGAGAGCTTGCAAAATCACAGGGTGATCAAATACTTATTGACCTCACTGTATGTATCTGTATATGGGTAATTCTAGAATTGGGGGTACATTTTGCGTCTCCCAGAAAAACCTTCTCTTATTTTTTTTAAAAACAAGAACTTCATTAGATCAGTTTTAAATAATAACACAAATTACATTAACCTGTCACTAAAAGTAATGTTTTTTTTCGTATATTTAAACACATTATGTCAAGAAATAGTAACTAAAAGGTTCCCACTATGCCTATTTTTTACTGTCTTTGCATCCACAATCATTAACTCAATTGTCATTAAATTTATAAGAATATTTATTTATGTGTATTTCCTTTACCAATTTATATGAACAGCTGGATAAAACATCTGTTTTCTGTATTTTTTGTAATTTCAGTAGTAAAAAAAATAAATTTTATGTCTGTCTCCACATTCTGGTCAACTCTGTTACCTCTGTTATAAAAAGTCAACAATGTTTAAAGCGCTGCTAGAAAAAACATGACTTGCTCCAAATGATGTCACTTCCTCTGGCTAGAAACTCTGAGAGGTCTGGCGGTATGTCATTATTCCTCTCTCATAAATTTGAACAAAATGTGTAAGATACAACAATAGTAGATTAATTATTTGTCAAATCTGTTATTGTGATATTTCAGTGTTCAAAACTATATGACCAGGAATGCATGATACCACAAATGCCTGTTAAATATACATTTATAGAAAAGAATTGTATGTCTTGTTTAATCACTACAGAGATGTCACAGAGCCAGTGGCAAATGTCGAAGGGACTAGCTTGAGCTTGAGGCTGCTCTAAGCAGATACATTAGCACTAAGCACCCGGTGATCACCTGGAGCTCTGAAATCAGCATAATAAACCAAATATTAACATTAAAGGGATCCTCAGGTATTCTGACATTTATAGATTAATATAGCGTAAATAATATATCTTACTGAATTATCTAGTCAAAAACCCAGATCATTTAAAGAAAAAAAAAAACTAAATAGATTTTGGACTATGGGGGCAGCATTATTTTATTTGCACAGTGTATTTTGTGTTGATGACGCCAAATGTTCGCACTCGGTGAGCTACTGCTTTTTACTGCAACAACTACAAAATACAAAAATACAGAGTTCCAACAATAAAATACTGACAGGGTTTTTCCTGTTTTTAAATTTTTTTGGCAGCTGCCAAAGCTAATTTTAGTCCAACCAATTATTATATTAATAATATAGTATTATTATATTTCTAAATGTCCTTTTTATTGTGTGTGAATAACTTTCAGTCACACTGATAAAAGGCTGATGAGATATCATATTGTATGTTTTTTGGTTGTAATTTTCAGTTGAAGAGCAACAGGAGAAGCAGTGTATGACTTTCCTAGCTGCTTTTAGGGATGGGTATCGTTAAGGATTTAATGGGATTACTACTTAAACCGATACCACTTGTCGATCAGGTACTTTAACGGTACTTGTTGTTATGTTTTTAATATTTAATATACATTATTTTACGTAAAATAATCTGTAGCCTAGCAAACACCAGTGTTTGAGTAAATATTAAACAAACAAATGATTGTAAAACAAATAAATGAACAAAACTATTTTCCTGAAAAAGAGTGCAGGTAGGCTGCAAGAGGACCATTTTACTGTAGCTTTAACCAAAAAAGTTGCTAAATGCAGCTAAACAATCAGCTGTGGCTAATGTTTTATTAGAACACACTTACAAATGAGTTAACTGTGTTTGGGATTAAAAGTAATAAAAGTTTGGAACCTCTTTTAATGTACACTAACTAAAGTGAATGTATTTCATCACTACAAATTCATTTTTATGTAAGCTCTGCTTTATATCTTAATTTCCCTGTTTTCTATTGTCTGTTTTTTTTTTCTTCTTAAGCATAGTTTTACTATCCGTCCATTTGTAAATGCAGTACTGTAAAGGCATTTTTACTATAGCTACAGCAGAAAAAAAGAACTCTAAATATTTATGACTATTTTTATGTAACCAAAATGTGTTTATTAAATTATTAACATTATTATAAGATACTAATTTAGAGAGACCTTATGTGATGTTTATGTCGTTATTTTGGAAGACTGCAAGCATAAGTAATTATAAATGTTTTCTTATGCAAGATTTTATTTTTATTTATTTAAGGTTTTTATTCTATCGTTATTTTCGTAACTGGTTATGAAATAAAAAGTCTCTAGCAGCAGGTAGCACCAGTAGCTCACTGAGAGCAAATATTTAACGTCATCGATTAATGGCACCCCCCATTGTCCAAAATATGTATAAAACAATAATTGTTTTAGTAACATTAAAAATAAAGCAAAACGTTTTTTTTTTTTTTTTAATAACCTAAAAATATTAAAAAGAATGTTCCTTAATTGTTATTTGTAGGTTATTATTTTGCATCCATAAAATAAAGTTATTTTTAAAATACTCTAAAAACTACTTATACAGAACATTCTATAATGGTTATTACTCAGGTTATCTTTCTCATGAAAACGTTGCAGCTGTTTTTTGGAAGTGGACAGAGACACATCTTTTTAGTGATTTTTAGTGGCTTTTAAGCTTGTTTGGTCAAACTACGCAACAGAGCAATCACACCATACAATTTACAAACTATTAATTAACTAGATTGCAAATGATTTATACGTACTTTATGACTATAAGTCTTAATGTTCTATAGAACTTACTGAATCTGAAGTTACTGACGTACTGTGACAATCTCGTTACCTGCATCCAGAGCTCCACAATGTTCCGCTTCCCTACTTCCACATCTCTTTTCAGTCGCTCTGCTCCATGTGAATGTCCATGGTCATCTGCCTTTCCGTCATCATGTGCATGTTCGTGATAGTCTGCGTTTCCATGATCGTGCTCGTGCGCATGCCCGTGCTCGTGCGCATGCCCGTGCTCATGTGCATGCCCGTGCTCGTGCGCATGCCCATGATGCTCCTCTTCAGCATGGGGCAGGTTGGCTTCAGCGCTCCACTTGCTGGCCCCATGATGCATCTTGACCCCTCCGTGTGAGTGTCCGTGGCAGCCGCCGTCTCCGTGAGAGTGTCCATGATGATGGTGTGAGTGAGCGAGTGTCTGCTGACACAACGCCATCAAAAACAGCGCTCTGATGAAGCTCCCCATTCCTTCTGCAAGCAAACACAATCAGCATCATCAGTGCCATAACAGAAGCATTAACATGCTTAACATGTCCTTTATATTTTGAAATATAAGAGGCTATTGTACCAATTAAAAACAATCTCCAAGTTTCAAAACTCCAATCTTTTTTTGTTAGTCTAAAAACTGCTTATATTGTAGGCAGTCCATCAAAACCACAACTTGTGAACTGCCACTCAATGATGTATTAGTTTTGGCAGACTCCTACCACTGTTATGCTGATGACACACAGCTCTATCTCTCTTTTCAACCAGATGATCCGACGGTAGCTGCACGGATTTCAGGCTGCCTGGTGGACATATCCACATGGATGAAAGCTCATCACCTGCTGCTCAACCTGGACAAGACTAAGCTTCTTGTCTTCCCTGCCACATCTACTCTACAGCATGACTTCATCCAGCTAGGTTTATCTACGATTACCCAATCAACTTAGACATATTGGTGTAAGCATATTAAGTGCAAAGACTGCTCGATCTTGTTGATTTGCATTACAAAACATGAGAAAGATCAGACCCTTTCTAACAGAGCATGCTGCACAACTTTTTGTTCAGGCCCTTGTCATTTCTGGACTGGACAATGAAATGATCTTCTGGCTGGACTTCCTGCAAGCACAATGAAATCTCTACAAATGATTCAGAATGCAGCAGTGTGGTCTTCAATAAGCCCAAAAAAGCCCACGTTACACCATCTCCTTAAACTGAATCCCAATGAATAATAACAAAATAAACAGCCAGAACACGTAAACTGTTAACACTGGCTATTGTAACATCAGGTAAGATTACTCAAGTTCATTTCTGCACTCAATCACATAATTTAATTACATGTACCTTTATCATGGTATTGTGATTATACTAATTGTATAATACTAATTGACACCCAGATGTAAAAAACAGACCTTCTCACCCTCTCATAAACACAGAGATTTTGTCCCATCCGAAATTGTTCAAGAAATGAACACACATCACGTAATAAGAATCGAAACTCACACATAATTTAGAAAACTAGTCCAGTCCGAATAGAGCTTTTAATGTTTTCTTCTATTTGCATCAGTAGCCTAATTGTTGCAATCAAGAATGTATCGTGCTACTTCTCAGCTTAAATAGAATTATATTGTACACACTGCAGGGCTGTCAAAATGGCTGAAAATACTAAATCAAAATAAAAAAATGTGTCAAAATTATTTTTCCTTCTGATGATGAAAAAACAGGTTAAAATCGACTTGAGATAACTAAGATTACTTCTAAAGAGTTTTTTTTATCTTAAAAACATTACAAGCGGACCTTAGAAGACATTCTGAGAAAAACAAACACAATTCAGAAGCAATTCATGACCATATTACATATTACAGTGTCAACTAACAAGTTAACGTTAACCAGATAATAGTTAAACTCAAAACAGCTTAAAAAAGTAAAACTTTCGGAGGTCAGTTTGTAACAGAACGTTTCATGGATTTTATGAACTCAATAATTACCTGATGAATGAATGAATATTGACACAGAAAAGTGACGTCATAACAACATCCTGCTGTAAGCGGACATGACGACAACAGAGAGGAACCAGATCTAACCATCAATAAAACCCATTTCATTCAGGTCTGTGATTACTAAGAGCGGTTCCTTCCAAATAACGTTAACTGTTAAGTGTTCTGGAGCAAAGCTCAACGTGAAACAAGACTGACTTCCTAACACCACAGCTTCTGTTAAGTCACAATAACATCTCTGAAATCTGGATTATCAAACGACAACAGCTTAACCAGGTCCAGCAATCTTACAACGGGTCTAAACCACCTGATTCCGCCATAAAAAGCAGATAAAGCTGTACGCTGAGGATGCTCAGACACCAAGCCTGTGTTTGAACGCGATCAATGCTTTTCTGCTAACACAGAAAACACACGGCCGTCGTGTAAATACCTGCTGTGTAAACGCCTCACTGTGTGACAGCACGACTCCTGCAGCGATAAAATCCGCAAACACTCCGATAGCGCTTAATTTGCGCACTCGGTAAGATACAGACCAGCAGATGCTCTTCACTCTCGAAACGACGTGGCATTTAGTCAACGCACTGAACTCCCGCGATACTTTGGACCTGTGCGTACAAAAAGACCTAAAACAACGAAATAACGCGAGATTATAGTTACACGTCAAGCCGGATGCGAATGTTGTATGTTAACTGCTTGAACCTATGTTTAAAAGCCGTTTACAGTAGTATTATTTTACAGGTGTCTGTCTTTCGTTGCACATCTGGATAGTGATGAACTGTTGCGATTATTTTAAGGAAACTACTGCAATAAACTCTTTGCGCGGCTAATGTTGCTGTTTTGTGTGAGCCATTGCGCTATTGTTACTCCAGAGGGCGCGCGTGACATTCAGACTGCAGCACGAGTTTCCGCCTCAGAAAACAAACATCACTGTATTTCTTGATATTTCGACTCTATGTCTTACCTTGACAACATCATGTCAAAATGGCAATTTCTTTGCATTGTTGTTTTGTAATTTCTATAGAGGTCCAAATTCTAAATTAAATGAAATAAATGTTAGAATATATGAATAAATTGTTAAATACATAATTAAATTATATTAATAATAATTATATTAAACATATTAATAAATGCAGGAATAAATATTTATTAATCGGTTTATTTTGTTATTTATATGTTTGTATATCTGTTGATTTATGTGTTTATTTAATAACTTATTTCATAATTTATTCATGTATTCATTTATTCAATCATTTATTTATTATAAATCACTAAATAATTACATGAATAAATAAATACATTAATAAATAAAGATTTAAATATTTATTTCTGCATTTCCACATTTACTTTTGAATTTCTTTCATATATTTAATTATTTTATTATATATTTAACAATTTATCCATATATTTCAAAATTTATCCATATATTTCAAAATTTATTTAATAATTTAATTTTAAATTATTTGGCCCATCATAAATTTCAACTGTATACATTTATGACTTCATTTTTCAAAATTGCAACTGTCACAGATTTTTCTTTTTTTTTTTTTGTGACCCTAGACCACAAAACCATAAAGGTATTTTTTCATTGAAATGGATTCTATTGTTGGGATGTTAAATCCAGTCCAGTCTCATGGCAATTCGTACATATTTTATGAGGTGGCTAATTCGTACAAATGCTTATGTTTTACGAGTTGCTAAATCATATGAATTTATACAAATGACTTACACTTAACCCCACTCCTAAACCTACCTGTCACAGGGGTTTAGGCAAATCATACAAAATCATAAGAGTGAGGTCATAAAAATTTGTACGAATTAGCACAAATTTTCCACCCGTATGAATACGTACGAATTGGCCATGGAGACTGTGTTGGTTAAATCCTATTAAAAAAAAAATGCCCAAAACGTACTATAAAAAGTAATTACTGGATTTACTGGAAAAAGTGAATGGTTCATAATGGAAACCATTTGCATTTCTGTGATGGTTTCTATTGGGCTTCTATTGTTTTTTTGCAGGATCTGAAGTGAGAAGAGGATCAATTCTTGCCACACCGCCTTAAAGTCCAAACTGATGAAGTGTTGCATTGATGTTTGTACTTCTGTTTTTTCTATCATCACATATGATCATCAGGTGGTCACAACTCTAACCAAAGCTCTTCTCCATCAGTTGTTTGGTAGGAGTCATTGTTGTTTTAAACTTCTTCCATTATGGATAATAAAGGCTACTGTACATGATCTAGTGAACCTTCAGTGAAGCATTTTTTTATGTGCGGCTTGATAAAACCCTCTTTAAGAGCTCTACTGGCAGTTCCTTTTGACCTCAGTGAATGTTTTTTGCTCTGAAATGCATTATCAGCTGTTAGACCTTTTATTAAGACATGTGCCATACCAAATCACATTAAGTTGAATTTGCCACAGGTTAACTTTTAAAAGTAGTAACATCTAAGCAATATGAATGCTCCTGAGGTAAATTTCAACTGTACCAGATTTTGATTAAAACTTAGAATCATTTAAGTTTTTTATTTTTAATACATTTTCAAAGATGTTAAAAACCTGTTTTGTGCTTTGTCATTTTGGTGTATGCAGTGTAGATTGATGCGGAAGAAAGCAGTTTAACGCAGTTTGACGTAAGGCTGCAAAATAACAAAACAAAATGCTTTTTTCGAAAAAACGTATACTTTTGCAAGGCACTGTATATTTACATAGGGCATTCAGCTGCAGTCGTTCATTTACTTCAGCAGTGTTGGAATGGTTGCTTTAGAAATGTAATAGGTTACAGATTACCCACGTAGGAGGGGACATTCTTGCAACCTTCTGCAACGTTCTCTAAAGGTCCTTTAAAAGTGATCAAAGTCCCGAACCTTTACAAAACATTGGGGACGTTCCTAAAACTTCCTCTTTTGGTTATGAACGTGCTGGTGCTCAATGTCGATGATATGACTTTAAGGGGAAATCCCATTTTGGTTATTTGTTTGGTCACACAATAACATTACAAAGAGGACATTTGGGACGTCAACAAAACATTCTCACATGGTCCTCTTTTAGTCGTATTATAACGTTCCAGATGTGACTTTGGGAAATCCCATTTTGGTTATTTTTTGGTCATACAATAACGTTACAAAGAGGACATTTGGGACGTTGACAAAACGTTCTGTCATGGTCCTCTTTTAGTCATATTATAACGTTCAAGATGTGACTTTAAAGGGACGTCCCATTTTGGTTATTTTTTGGTCATACAATAACATTACAAAGAAGACATTTGGGACATTAACAGAACGTTCTCACATGGTCCTCTTTAAGTCATATCATAACGTTCCAGATGTGACTTTAAGAGGACGTCCCATTTTGGATTTTTTTGGTCATACAATAACATTACAAAGAGGACGTTTGGGACGTTAACAGAATGCTCATGGTCTTCTTTAAGTCATATTATAATGTTCCAGATATGACTTTAGAAGGACGTTTTATATTGGTTTGTGTGGTCACATTATAGCAATGCTACTAATAGGACATTTGGGACGTGACGAGAACCTTCTCACATGGCCCTTTTTAGTCATATTATATATATATATATATATGTGTGTGTGTGTGTGTGTAACTTACTATCTGTAATTATGTGTCATTTGCCTATATTGTATTTAACTGTATTTAATCCACAATCACAATGGTCCTGGGCTGCATACACTCCAAGGGATCACCTATCCGTCTCAGCATCAGTTAAACCAGACTGAGTTTTATTAAAAATTTTTTTTACTTATTCTTCACCAACAGACAACCAACACGATTTTACACGGTGAGTAACGTTATGTCTGCTAATTTAATTATCTATCATCCAACATGATGTGACTGACAATAAAATATACCAAAACACAACAAGAAATTAATCTTCATGGCGCACTTGTTTTTAAATTAAAATTTCAACGAAAATTTTTCAAATTTTTTTTTAACATTTTAATTTCAAGTAAAATCAAACGCTCATTGGTCCGCCCACGCGCGGTTGCTGAGGTCTGTGAGTTTGAATGATGCGTGCTGTTTCTGATCGGGATAATATGTTTACCGATTAACAATTTAAATTCTGCTCTGTACCTCACCCAAAACTATTGTATTTCACCTGCGGCTGCAACACTTTATAATTTGGACTACTTTTGGTAAGAAATTATTAGGATTGTACTTATCTGTCTGTCGTGCTTTTATATAAGAGAGAATAACGTTAACGTTATTCCAGGTGTACTCTGACCTCTTCATACAGGCTGTCTGTCGTGATGTCATATCAAAAGGTAGGCTCATCTTGCAAAAAGGTTTTTCAAATTTGCTGCAACATATTGCTGACAGGCCAAAAAAGGGACC
>JAUMHI010000064.1:246981-262279 GCA_032359435.1 Enteromius unitaeniatus
AAACGGTAATCAATCCACAAAAACATGATTAATATACTTTACCATAGGCCTAATAATACCATGGTTAATTTTCCTTAGGGCAAAATCTTGGTGTTCCGTGGTAAGGTTTTTCAATAAAGATATTCAAGATGTATTATTGTATTAATTTTGTTATCTCAGTTATCTTCCTAAAAGAACAAAAAAACAAACACAACACAGAGGGATACAGAACTCAGACATTTATTTCAAGAAGCAAAAAATGAAAAATGATTCCCCTGGGCATTTCACAAAAGAGTCGTCTTTTTAAAGATGACGTTCCGACCGTGTCCTCTTGGGTGTGGTCACTATCTGTCCGCTAATGATGGCCACGAGTGCTGTCTTTAGTGTCTGGGGATCCAGCATGCTGAAGATGCGTTTATGGAGGGTTCATGTGCCCAGACAATGTGCAAGGTCAGGAACTGGCCAATACTGGCCCACCCGGACCTGGTTTGCGAAACTCATGCTCCTTGTGACATGCTCCTCCCTGGCGCATACCTCTGAAGGACCTCCTCTCTCAAGGGTACGGCACCCTATGGCACCCGGCGGTGGAAGACACTATCACTCAGGCCAGAGCCCTCTCTACGAGGCGAGCTGATGGCCTGAAGTAGAGTCTGTTCGCTAGCTGGTGTTTTGCTTGTGCGGAAGACCCTCGATCATGCACGATTGGAGTAGTGTTTTCCTTCCTGCAAGAAAAGTTGGAGCGCAGGCTGTCGCCCTCCACTTTAAAAGTGTACGTGGCAAGCATTTTCGGTAAGTGAAGAGTGCCTTGTGTTCGGGCCGACCTACTCTCACGTTGTCCTGAGACCCTGACCTGGATACATGCCCAAGGTTCCCACCACGCCCTTCAGGGACCAGGTGGTGAACCTGCAAGCACTGCCCTCGGAGAAGGCAGATCCAGCCTTGGCGTTGCTGTGTCCCGTCAGAGCATTGCGCTTGTACATAAAGTGTTACTACATTTTCTTAAATTCAACAAAATAAATATTGTATAAAACATTTCATTTAGTTTTATGCTAAATAAAATGTTTACATTGTAACAATGTTTACTGTGAAATAAAAACAAAGGGAAAAAAAATATATAAAAATATATATTTTTTTTAAAGGTTGTTTCCGCCCTCACAATAATATGAAAAAAGTTTAGGATTTTATTATGTTTAACGTGGAACGTTTAGGAACGCCTTTTTACGTCTCAAATGAAGAATAGCCCATTTGCACGATCGTTTGTTTGTTTTTAAGTTAACAATTTTGTTTGTTTTTAAGTGGATGAATATTTTAACATGTAATTACGTAGGTGATATTCTAAGCTCATTTCGACATTCCCTTGACAAACACGGGATATGTGGGAGTGTTTTGACTCAGGTGCCTGCATCGCTTCCTCGTTTGGATGCGTAACAGGCGGCGCTTTGGGCGTGGATGTATAAATCTAGCGGATCATAGCAGACTGACTAGAGTCTAACGGTCCTCTTCTCCAGCACAGCTCACGTACATCGGGAAACATGAACAAAATCCTTCTCGGAGTCTTTGCAGTTGCGCTTTATTTCGCAGTGGGTAAGAAACAGTTTTTGTATTATTTCTCCGTGTCTAAACCTACTTAACGATATTTAATACGTGAACGCTGTTTGAATAGCAACTAAAATTGTGGATTATTTGTAATTGTAGATTGCTGTTGTTTATTTCTGGTTGTCTTATTCGTGTGATGAATGAGCTACTTTTATTCCACAGTGTCAGAAAAAAAAGGTAGCATACAAAAAAGATGTCACTAGCGCGGTACCTTTTCTACACTTTTGTTAAAATATGTACACTTTAAGTACCAAATGGACCCTTTGGGTACTAACATGTAGCTTTTAAAAGGTTAACACTCCAGTGAAAGATGTTGTACATTTATTTCTGAGAGTGCGCATGATACAGTCATTGTGTGGTGCAGGGATCTGTGAGTCATGAAAATATTTAATTTAGAAGCCTGTGGTTTATGAGTCATTCTCCTATATTAAAGGGTTGCTTCTGGGTGATTTGGGTCTACACCGAATTTCTGAAAAAGAATATTCTGGTTTTGCGGACTTTTTCTTCTTCAAAAGCAAACAGTAATGTAACCTGTTAGAATATTGTTTTTATTCATGCAACTGTCCACTTGTGGATGTGTTGTTTTTGAGAGAGACACAAGTTAGCTTGAGGCAGAGAGATCCACCCAGTTCACAAAAGAACTTGGCAAAACTTTCCCACTGATGATGAACCAGTCCGTTTGGCTTTAGATCACAGCTCTGTAGTTTTCAAATCTTGGATTATGTTAAATAATTTAATGTAATCTCACTTTGATTTAGTTTTTTGCTCCTGTTGTTAGTTGAAATGAGAAATGAACAGGAAAAAAAAACACACACAGAGAAGGTCTTAAATGAAAATCTACCTAATTGCAAGTTTTTCCGCTCCTCACTGGGACATATTTCCATACATTAGGACTAAGTACACATCATAATTTTCAGGTTTATTAACACTAGTCATTTAGATATATTTGGTTAAGGATGGTATGGTAGATTAGAAGTGGAAGAAAATTATATTTACATATAATTTTACATAAGGTACTTACCTTATGTGTAAAGACAATATGGGAACAAAACCTAGGTAAGGTTTTTGCCCACAGATATTCTTGTAAAACAAAATGCCTCCTTAAAATACCAAGTGATGCATTATTTTCCTCTCAGATAAAAATGGAACATGATGGAAACTTATTTGCAGCACCATTATGGGAAAATATGTTTAAAATAGCATTCAATATAACGATAAAGCAAGTGTTCAAAACAGGGGGCGCTGTTGGTTCAGTTATCAGATAAAAAATAAAACGAAGTTACGAAAAAACAAAAAACAAGTGTATCTACACTTCAAGCTATTTAGGCATGCACCAGTACAAAAAATCATAAAAAAGAGTTTGTATACTGTTTGCATTCTCTAAGCAACTATAATTTGACAAATTACTTAAATTACATACTGCACCATTTTACAGCTCTGTTAGTACAGCTATTATGGAAAAAGGTATTTTAAATATAATAAGTCTAAACCAGGGCTGGCCAGTCCTGTTCCTGGAGATCTATTTTTTGCAAAGTTCAATATAAACCCTGTTTAAACACAACTTTACCAGATAATTAAGATCTCAAGGATCATTTGATCATTACAGACAGGTATGTCAGATCGTGGCTGGAGCCGAACTCAGGTAAACAGATCTCCAGGAACAGGACTGGGCACTCCTGGTCTTAACAATAACATAAAATCACCACAAATCTAAGTTTTGGTTGCTTTCCCAATCCAGTCATTAAAGAGTTGAAAATGTGTTCCTATTAGTTAAATAGATTTCTCTACTAAATATATTCTCTAATAAAGATGACATTACATAATGAACAAATTAACTATATTCTGTATAATTTATTTATGTAAGATATATATTGTATATTTAATGAACCAGTCTCATATCTCTCACTGCTACGTAAAAATGCTAATAAATTTATTGTCTGATGCTTCTGATAACATTCAGCAGCCTGAGGCGGCATGCTCAGTCTGCATTCTGATCTTATCTAACGCTTTCACATGTCCCAGTATCTATGTTATGGCCTAACACACACTTCTTTCTCTTTTAAGCTTATACTGTTATTTTCATATATATTTTATTTGTTATATGTAAATTATCTGAATATTTGTAGCAATACCCAACAATATTTTGTATGGATAAAAATGCTAAAAAAGTTTCTAAAAATTGGCCCTTAAGTTTTGTGCTCCCTGAATGTACAACAGTTTACTCATCAAATTGTTATGCAAGATAATATTCATGATAATTCGTGCTGAAGACAAATGGTTTTAGCTAGTATATTTGTGTGAAACATAATTAGTGTTTTAGTAAAGAGCAAAAAGAGCAAAATTTTCCAGAAGGACTCTGTATTCTCTAGCCAATTGTGTGAACTCCTACAAACCAACCAGGTAATGTGTTTACACAAAACTGTGAGTCACTGTTTGCCTATATATTTTTCATGGAAAATTTTAATCTTGAAGAGACGACGCAGCCGCTCAGCAACCGCTAGGTTGGTAACCCAAGGACTATTTGTTCTGAACAGTATCAGGCAGCTTTGTGTGTCAAAGTCTTTGTAACCTCCACCCACCCTGCAGCTGCTCCAAAGAAGATCAGATCTGGGGGAAAACAGGTTCAGCAGGAATTGATGAAAGGCATTTTACAAAAAACAGGGTTGAACATCATAATTAACTGTCACAGGTTAGTGCTTGAAAAGATCTCACAAAACCAAAAATAAACCTGAAGCACACCTGAATCTTCAGGCATGAGAATGAAAAATTATGTGTTTGTTTTATTAGTTAGTAACTCATTGTATAACAAAGTGCTGGCTGAAAGGGTTTAATGGCTCAGACAATTAGCTTCTTCGCCTTTTCTGTCCTGCTGCCTTGGTTAGCTTTAACTGCTCCATGTTTATGAAATGAGACCGGGATTCATGAGTATACTGTATGGAGCAGTAGCTGCATGATACGTGTATGTTTTCATTGTGTAAACTTGAGTTCGTGAGTGTGTGTGTGGACAGGGTGTTAGTGTAGCTGTAATAAAAAAAAAACTGAAATTAAAAAGTCAGTTTACCAAAAAAGTGGTCAAAGATTAGGGTTAGGGTTAGGGTAAAAAAAAAAGATTACTAAATAGAGGTAAATAATATTTTCTCCATTTAGTGGTAAGTCTTTAATTGTTAGTTAAAAAACACAATAATCCCTGATGTAATGAAATGCGGAGGGTGGAGAGGAGTAATTCACTGCTGTAATCCTCCATCCATAAAAGGCTTTAACTTCCACCTAGGGTGTGACCAAAACCAGTTTGTGGAGATTTTGTTTTGTTTTGTAAGACTGTCAGATATATTCCGTTTCTCTGTGTGTGTGTGTGTGTGTGTGTGTGTGTGCCAAATGTCACCAAATCGACATTAAAGTCTAGTTTGTATGTGTGTTTCTGTGCAGGTTTATGTCATACACTTGTATGAGGACACTTAACTTAATAAACACACTAAATTGATCTAAAATAGCAAGAGGTTTTCTATGAGAGATAGATTTAGGTGTAGGGGGATAGATTACTTGTATGTGTTTTGGACTGAACTAATATCGTAGATTAACTACATACACATGTACAATTCTTAATCCCTCTGCTGTTGTGAATGACATCATGTAGCGTTACAGAATAGAGTGTATTGTCCCAAAGAAACCAGACCAGTACAGCAAGGTTTTATATTGGTTTATCTCCTTGTTACGTGAATATTTCAGATGCTTCACATGACTGACACACTCACCAGAATCTAGAGCACACACAGAGAGTGTTGAGAAATGTTGAAAATGTTATTATGTTCCTTATTTGATGAGTTTAAGAAGCATTAGAAACACGCTATTTAATAACTGTGTATTCATTTTGATAATGCTGAAACCTCTATTGTTGTTCTAAGTGCCTCTAAGACTGGAATACATTTCACAATGGGTACCACAATACTGACACTTTAAATTTCCCATGCATCTTTTGTCTCTCAGGACAGGCGCTGCAGTGTTATGAGTGTAAAGTGGGTTTCTGGAATTTTTGCATCACAAGCAAAAAGACATGTGATACCGGTGAGCAATGCTACAGTGGACTGGGGAAAGCTGGTAAGTTTATGGTCTTCAAAAGCTCTTGAACACCTTTTTTTATTGGATTTTAAAGCTTATTCTCTTTTACTTGCATCTCTGTTTCAGCTGGAATCGTTGATATTAAGAAAAAAGGATGTCTTGAAGTGTCCAAATGCAACAAAACTGAACAGGTCAACTTCCCAACCAACTCGACCAATTTATACGAGATGAAGAAGACGTGCTGCTCCACTGACCTGTGTAACTCAGCTCCAGGACACTTTGACATATCTGGCCTCAGCATGGCCTTCACTACCATCAGCTCTGTCTTCATGGTCAAATTTCTCTTCTGAGGAGGATTATTTTAGCCCTCAGACAAACAAACCCACCCACAATACATATATATATATATATATATATACACACAACATCACAGATCAAATCATGCATACTAAACCACATTAATTTGTTACAAAACAATTTATGGAACGATTACTCAAAATTGGTCACAAACTGGAATATGAAAAGTTTTTAGTAGATTGCCAAATAGTCATTTTAACGTACCATCAGTTTAACATGGCAGGAATTAATTTTATATCTGCAATGAAAACCATTCTTGCTATAAACAAGCAATTCACCCAACTAACATTCAAACCAGCAATGCACAGTTAGTTTGTTTACAAACACACACACACATTTACATTTCTTTAGGAGCACTTTGATAAATGATTCTGTTAATAATAATAATAATGATAATACACTAAATACACCTTTCTTCATAGCAGTTTGCTGTATATTCTTTTTTCTCCTAATGTCTGCATTTCACTTATAACACATGGTTTGCTAATAAGACTGGAGGGTTTGGCTGTCAAATCATAAATGTATGATTGACACTTATTAAATAACTTTAAATTTTGGGGGTTTTATTCTATGGTATTGTACATGCCTATTCATTTACACAGGATTTTCAAACATAAGGTTTATCTAAGCCATATTTGTAAAATTTGTAAAGCTGCCAACGTGGTGTTTTATATTTTCTTAATTTGTTTGGTAAAGATGATGTTCTTTATTAAAATAAATATGTGTAAAAGGCAAGTATGAATGTTTTTTTGGAGGTCAGTAGCGTCCACTGAGGTCAGCTTTGACAAATTACCTGTTTAGTTGCCATCATAATTTGTGTCAATTTGCAAACATAAGAGCAATAAAATTGGAATAAAATTGTTTAACTCTTGTGGTTTATTATTGATGTCCTTCTTGAGTTTCACAGTGACCAGACGAGTCCTGCAAGTTTTGCACAGCAATGTTATTAATATATTTAGTTTGAATATATTAATAAACTAGTGAATGTGATAACTTGCTATATTAGAAGTAAAGTACAAAGCAGTATACATCAGCCATTAGGTATTTTTTACATCATTATTGTCAGCCGCATGACACACACATGAAGAACAATTTAGCCCACAACCTCTATTCTGACAAAACCATTTTATACAGTCAACTTAAACAGCAACATGTTGTTGCTTGCGCTACAGAAATTCATGTCCAAAATTTTTTTTTTTAAATTTTAATTATTATTTTTTATCTGTTTTATTTAAGATGCAAGATTGATAAATTATACGATAAATAATAATATTCTTTGGTTTATTTACAGCTCTCCATGGGCTCCATAATTACCTTTGTTTAGTTTTCCTAGATACAGGGAGTGACTCATTTACTCTGTTGCTCAACTTACCTCATTCAATTTTTTTTTTTTTTTTTTTTTCTGTAACACTAAATGCATTTATAGCATTCGGTGCGCAGCAACACAAGCTATAGAGGCCAATTTAGGCTTACCTGTTTGTTTATAGAAAATAGTTTGAGTTCTACTGAAAAGATCCTGAACATGCAGTTTTTGCTGTATGTATGAGATTGGGAATGAGCATTAAACCGATGAAAAAGTCCACTGTGACAGCATCTGGTGTTGTGTATTTATGTTCTTTGTATGAATTTTTCAGTCTTAATTGGTTCCACTATACAGAGAAAAAAAGTACCCTCTCACCTCAACATTTTTTTTTCTTTTACCTATAATTTCAAACTGAAGTGTACTTTACTAAGATGACTATATTAAGGCAAAAAAAATGTTGATCTAGCAACTCAAATGTGTATAACTATAAAAAAAGTCTAAAATATATCCCAATTTCAATTTAGATACCAATGCATGTAAGCATGCATGCTTGTGTGTGTGTGTGCGTGTGTGCATGTATGAATTATTCGGTATCTCCCCAAACCTGATTGCTCTGTTCATTCTTCACATTCAAATGCTTTTCCACACCTGCACATATTCATTGTCTCCCCTCTGTCAAAAACCCCACCCTCTCTATCACAGCCATATATCAGGACAGATTCTGACCAGGCATCTAGTGTGCTGCTATCTTCAGAAGAGCCTCTCTGCTGTTAGAATTCAGTTTTGGTGGACACATCGTCGACATCATGATGATCAGAATTGTGCTAGGAGTCATTGCAGCGGTTGGATTCCTCACTCTAAGTAAGTCTACAAAAACAATAAATAAAAATAGGCCATTATTATCCTCTCCCCTTAATTGAGGAAATAATTCACACATTATAGAAAGCATCTTCTGCTCTCCAAGTCTGCATTTTCTTGATTAAAATACAAAATCTGTAATGCTGAAACTATTGCTATTATTTAAAATAATAGCTTTTATATTTGTATATATTTCAAATGTAATTTATTCCCCTGATGGCTAAGCTGAGTTTTCAGGGGAATATAATACAATATGTATGGTGGCATTTGTTTGAGGACATTGTTGTATTGACGGCAATTATTTTTTCAATTAAGTCAAGTCAAGTCACTTCTATTTATATAGTGCTTTTAACAATACAGATTGTAGCAAAACACTGAACATTATCAAGTAGGAGAACAGAGTTAAAAACAAAAGACAATCCGTTACATGAAATGAAAAAAGCATTGTTAAGATTCTTAAGGTAGATTGTTGCTGTAATGTAAAAATAATGGATATTGCTAAAGCACAAGAAAAAAAAGGTGTAAGGTATAGAGGGTGAAAAATGTGTTTAGGTTATTGACATTGGACAAGCTTTTGACTCATGCTCTGCTGTTCTGTTTAAATGACATCCATTACATTTCTTTACAATTTCTTTAAACTGTCTTTATCATTTCTATATGCAGTTATGGAATTACTCAATCGAGAATACCCAAGCCATTTTGGGAAGGGTATGTCCAAAAGATTGCTCATTTAATTTCTTGATGTTGTTCTATGTTTCTTCAGGTGAAGCCCTGACATGTAATTCATGTAAAGTAGGTATTCTAGGCAAATGTTTATTCAGCTCCCAAGTGTCCTGCATTTACTCCGAGACCAACTGCTATACTGCTAAAGCAGGTCAGTCAACACACGCACACACAAACTTAATTTAGTGCAATGGTTTTATATGGAGATGATTATATTTGCTAGAGCCAAACCCCATGCCTAACTCTCAAACAAACCTGTTGATGTTACTTCTGTTGATCAGTTAAAACATGATGTAGCCAATTTATTACACTTTCATATGGTTAGGGGCCATTTAAGATGCCTTCAAAAGTCCGCTTCAGCATGCCCATACATACAGGTGGTGGACAACCAGAATGCCCTTTTTACCGCCTCGCCTACCACCGCCGCGGCACTGTAGAGTGCACTTGCAGCTGTTGACTGCTGAGAGGCGCTTTAACCATAAGTTATTGAGCAAACGCTTTAAAGCACGTTTTAGCAAATAGCCGTCAGCGTTGCCTTGCTGATGTGTTATATTTGACAGCAGCAGTCAGTGGAATAAAACTGTACTTACTATTCACAAATCACAATTTAGTAGTCTACTTATGAAGTTATTTGTGTTTCTTAGAAAGAAAATATAAAAGGTTTGGGCTATTTTTTATCAGAACATTGAAAGCGGTAGCCTATTTTAGTAGTCTAGAAAACATACATGAATGTGTGAAATAAAAATATTCTTATTATTAAAATTGGACGCCGATTTCTGAAGAGCACATCACAATTGACATTTTGGTTGTCCACCTACTGTAATAGTTGATATTTAATGGGGTGAGCATTTGCCATTTACATTTCATTCCATATAAAATTTTGTTTGCATCTGGAAAACACTATTATTAGTAGAACAATAACTTCTGACATTTGGCTTTGGCTCATCTCTAATGCTCTTTGCAGAGTTCAATGTGACTGGGTTTCTGAGTCTGTCCTCCAGCGGTTGTACATCTGATTGCAACAACACTGCTGGAAGCATCCTAGGAGCAGGATACACAGTGACCAAAACCTGCTGCGCTGTAAATCTGTGCAATGGAGCGAGTTCTGTGCAGCTGTCGGTGGCTGGGACTCTCAGCACCACTCTGTTGGCCTTTGTCTGGAGCAGCTCCATGCTGTAGGAGTCTGTTCACTGTTACTTCCTGGACCGCAATCACTGAAGATAGCATCTCTAGAATGTATAGATCTCATAACTTTAATTGTTTACTTCACTTTGTTTATCTGTTGCATTGCAAATATGCAGTGATAAAGTTTATATATATATATATATATATATATATATATATATAAACATTTACATACAATTTAAAACATATTTAAAATGTAACTTTTGCTGATGTTATTTTTAATAAAACCTACATTTAGATGATGACTGTGGAATGAGATGATGATATATTTGAGGTGGAACTGAATTAATTTCACAGCAGTGACTCTGGAATGTATAGATCTCATAACTTTAATTGTTTACTTCACTTTGTTTATCTGTTGCATTGCTAATATGCAGTGATAAAGTTTATATATATATATATACACACATTTACATACAATTTAAAACATATTTAAAATGTAACTTTTGCTGATGTTATTTTTAATAAAACCTACATTTAGATGATGACTGTGCAATGAGATGATGATATATTTGAGGTGGAACTGAATTAATTTCACAGCAGTGACTCTGGATTAGATACTGTACTCACTTTGGATTATTTTTTTATCTTTTAGTTGTAATTTTTGTATGAACTATCCTAACTTATCCACTGAATTGTCCCAACATATATCCTAACACAATGTAACACTAGCCTAGATTAAAATATAAACTGAAGAAAAATGTTATTTCAGTTGTTTTTGTTAGTATTAACTGTTACCAATTATTGTAATGTATTACCTCTAAACAAACGTAACAGTCAGGTCCAGAATTATTAAGACACTGTTTTTATGATTTTGCTCGTATACACCAAGATTCAGATCAAATTGGCATTTGATTGAACAAACAGCATACATCTATAAGAGAGATTACAAAAACCCTATTTGTGATCAGAACAATGGTTGACTACATTCTCCAGAAGCAAGCTCAACAACATTAAAATGCATGAAAGACCACAAAAGACAACTAAAGTGGATGATCGCTGAATCATTTCCTTGATTAAGAAAAACCTCTTCATAACATCAACATAAATGAAGAATACTCTATAATGCTTTATTTCAATAGTGCACTTTAAACTTTACATTAACAGTAAGAAAGTTTGCAACATGTACACTAGCAGTCATTAGAGTATTAGTAGACTGTCTGCCTAGTATGTGTGTGTAATATATAATATGTCAATTTATTCTACTAAACCAAAACCTACCCTAACTGTCTACTCCGAGAGTTAGTAGATACTGTGAAAGATACTGTTAGTGTCTGATACTGTTAGATACTGTCTGATACTGTAGATACTGTTAGTGTCTGAGAAAAGCACTTAACAAATAAACTTTACTTACTTACTTACTTATTTAGTAGCAAATTAATGAGAATTAGTTGACATGTAAGTAGTCATGTACATGTAGTAACTAACATAGAAGAATGTCTAAAGCGGATTATCAAAACAAAGTGTAACCGAATTCTCTAGAGGAGGTAGGCACATCAAAGTCAAAATCTCAAATCAAGAGACACCTTCCTGAATGTAAATACAGAGGGTTGACAACAAGGTGCATAGCGCTGGGAGCATTCAAGAACAGGAAAGCAAGATTAGACTTTGCCACAAAACATTAAAAAAAATGTTTATGTCCTGCAATAAGATTCTTTGTACCAAACTGATGGGAAGAGAAAAGTATGGTGAAATAAAGAAATAGCTTATGGATGAGGAAAAAATCTTGAAATTTCATGTTGTTACAATCATGACATGGCCACGTCTGTACTCTGAGAAATGTCTAAGGCTGAGTTCATTCATAATATCAATCATAATATAAGTATCTGAGCTCTTCCGAACAGTACTTCTGGTGCTTGTACAGACTCAGGGTTTGCAAAACAGAAGCTTCTCTGTCAGTGGAGCTGCATATGGCTGTGACGATAGAAAAGTGGTATGAGAGAGAGATGGGGAAACTCCTGTTAGCTGTAACTCAGAAAGACATCGGCAAGGACAGAAAAAGGCGCGTCTATATTGACTCAGTTTCCACTCCTACTAATGACTTCACTCTATTTGAGCACTCTAACCACACTCTTAAAACACCCCACCTTTAATTTACAAACTTCTTATGTTGAGTCTTTATAGAAATAAAACAAACATCAAATGCACTGCTTTGGAGATAGTGAGAGTAGAATGACATTCTGAAATCAGACAAAGCATCTATCTATCTATCTATCTATCTATCTATCTTTATATCTTTGGGTTTGATTCCCATGTTGTTGACACATAGTTACAAAGTTATTTATAGATAGTAGAATGTCTAAATGGACTATCAAAATAAAATGTAACCGAACAGATATCTAAGTGAGTGATGGTTGTGTGCTGTTGTGTAGAATTCACTGTTGTCAACACAGCTTTAGATTAATGTAAGTAATATACATAAACAACTCTACATGGAGTTACTAGATATATGTTATCTAATTTATGTGTCCATTATTATTGCAGATAAATTGAGAAACTTTTGTGTTTGATAAAAAGTGAGCTGCATATGGCTGTGTGGATGGAGAAGTGGTATGAGAGAGAGATGGGGAAACTCCTGTTAGCTGTAACTCAGAAAGACATCGGCAAGGACAGAAAAAGGCGCGTCTATATTGACACACAGTTTCCACTCCTACTAATGACTTCACTCTATTTGAGCACTCTAACCACACTCTTAAAACACCTTGAATTTACAAACTTTTGTATATAGTGCTCTATACACAATACAGCCTTGCTTTGAACAGAAAAATTGTTTGGCCACTAAAGTAACTCTACAGAGGATAAGTTGACCAGATAGTCTTTAAGCTCCTAAAGGAGCAATTTCAAAGGGTGACATAGCCCAGCAACAAAAATTCCTTTACAAGATGAGTACAGTGGGATTGTTGTTGTTTTTGTAAATGGTATTCAGTTTTGAATGATAATTACAATCTACAGCAGCTCTTCTGAGACAAAAAAAAAAATTATACATGCGCAATTATACGCTCAGGGTTTACGCATGCTCTCTTTGCAGCAGGTCGAAGGCGGAAGCACGTCTAAATGCTGTTTACAAACTAAAAGCGCAAAATAAATTACCCTCCTGTAAGGTGGACTGGAAGAACCTGTTTTTTAAAGAGCAAAGACTGTTGTTTCTGGTCATGGCCCGGATTTATATAAAATGTTACTACAAACACTAATAATAAACCTTCAATCTACTCTAATAATGTCAGATTACTTTGCAACTTTTCCTTATACACATATTCCTCCAGCTTAAAAAAATAATTTGACTGAAGACAATTATATAAAACTTGAACATTAAACAGTATTCAACATTTGAAGTGGATCAAGCAAGTTAAAGTTGTCACGTAAGACAAGAATGAGTATTGTTTTGGATTTAGAACAAATTTGATTAAAGGTTTTGATTCACTTCAAGTATTGACTACTGTATATAAAAATTGTATTATGAATGATTAAATCTTTGATTCACAGTTTATATTCCTTCATTACAGAATGAGAAATGTATGTGTATATATAAAGTAAGCATTAGAAGTGGATCAAAATCTTTCATTAAATTTATCCAAATAGCAAAACAATACCTGTTCTTTTCTTAGGACAACTTAGATTAACTTTTTTTAATCCACTTCAAATGGTGACTATTGTATATTAAAAATGTTATAATGAGTTATTAGATCTTAGATTAAAAGTCTAAGTCTGGTGCTGTTACATTCAAGTGTTAATATGCTTCCAAAACACACCAGGAAGAAAAATTCAACACAGTTGCTGTAGTCAACAACTTTAATACATAGATAAAATAAAGATTATTTATTATACTATTATAATATAAAATCATTACAAAAAAAAATGTATGCATGTCTTGCATAAATTCAAAAACAAATATTAGTGGCTCTACAAGATCATCCTCGATGATCTCTGCACTGAAGAACCGGTCCAAGGCCTAAGACCTAAGAAACAACAATGCATAAGAGGATATTTACAAATATGCTCAACAATGGCTGCAATCCCTCTAACAACACCTACTTTTCGTGGAGACTGAACCACCAGCTTTTCCTCTGCAAACTCATGGGTGACACTGGTTTTATCTACCTAGAAAACATGAAGTTTGAGTTTGAGCCTATTACCTTCAGTACTACCTTTTCCTAAGGAGCTACAAAGTAATATCTACAAATTACCTTTACGTGAAAAGGCTCTTCCTGTTAGTGGGAGCTTTGGACTCCTCAGTATAATGGGCAAACAATTTCCCATGTCTGGAAAATAGTGATTGAACATGTTACAGAATTCCTCTCTCTCATGAAAGCTTTATACATTTAAAAGCCAAAAAAAAAAAAAAAAAAAAAAAAAAAATTTCTTTACCGTTCCAGTCCAAAATTCGCCTTTAACATGCCAGAGCACCATTTCCTCAGCTCTGCCATGTCCAGCTGCTCAAAACATAAAATGTTAATGCCCTTTGGAAGTTACAGTCTCAATGTTATTAAAAACTACAATAATACTTACAATTGTGTAGTAAAATGGAGCATCCAGAACTATGTACAATGCAGACTTTAATTGAAAGACAAGTAAGTATGAGGGGGAAACATACAAATTAACCACAAACATTCTGTACATCTTACCATCAACATAAATACACCACAGTCATTTCCATATGGTTCTCCTGGAAAACCCTGAATAAATATAATAAAAGGAGAGAATAAGCACAATTTGATACATAGATTAAATTTAGATAGATGACAAATTAGATTTAGATCACTAGATTAGATTTAGATAGCCAACCTGTAAATCAAGGCCTGTTTTTCCAGTCCATGTTCTGGGAATTATCCTATATGCAATGTCCCTGTCAAGAATGCAAAGGACAAATACATTATAATAATTTCTGTCAAAATGTAAGGCTGCAGATACTTATGTATGCGCAAGGTTATTACTTACATACATATTTGCAGAAAAACATTTCCGTTTACATCAGTATCTACAATAGTCAAATCAGTATGAGAAATCTGCTCTAGAAATGCTCACAAAAGAAACTTTCAAGCTCAAGCAAACAACTGAACTCTTAATTTACAATTAACTTGCAGAAAAGACCAGCTCTCAACAGCAGAATCAATATCAACAGCAGGGGTGAAAACGTCTAGGTTACTTAGTGTAACCTTATTGTAACGACGTTATGTCGTGACGACAGACTGGGGTCATTGCTTGGGAGCCCTGATTCGCTCTGATAGAGAGAAAACGCCAATC
>JAUMHI010000064.1:262538-272794 GCA_032359435.1 Enteromius unitaeniatus
CTCGATCAGATGATAGAAGCAGGTCATTAGTAACTCTAATTAGAGCAGTCTCAGTACTATGATACAGTCTAAATCCTTGCAGATACAATGTTTCTCTAAGAAGGAATATAATTGTGAGGATACTACCTTTTCTAGTATCTTTGACAGAAAAGGGAGAGGTTTTCTTTGTGTATTATAAATAATCATAATCTTAAAATTATTATGACAAATACTTAAATATTATAATGTATTATAATTTTCTTTATGATTATAACACCATATAAGGGCTTTTTAATGCATTATGCATCCATTATAATGCCTTAAGAATACCCTTATAATGTATTATAAATACAAGCTTAATAGAAAGTGTTCCCAAACAAGGTTCAAAGTGCCCAACCAAAGGGAATGGTAATCACTATACCAGTGAGTTAAGAAAGAAAACATTTTAGGAAAATTTTATGTGAATTATGTGATGTTCTCTCATATATTTCAATTGTATTGAAAATTCAATATAACTTTGGGAAACGAGAAAAAGCAACTACTAAAAGATAACTGTAGACATGCGGGAATAAGTGAAAAGTCCATGTTCCATGTGATACAGTCATTTTCAGTATTATTTAGGGCAGATAGAATGGATAATATACACATTGGGATGCAGGGCAAGACTCATTTTCCTTTTTTTCTTTTTATCCGGATCCCCTTATCCGTGTCGGTCGCCGGCGACATGGGTTCCGCCTTGGCCCTCTGGATCCTCGGCTTCCTGCCATCTCCTCCAGCTCCGTCCGTGACCAGGATGCCGCCCTCCCTCTCCCTGTGGTTCAGTTTAGGTGCGGGGACGCACCTTCCGGGAAGGGGAGATGATGTAACGTCTATGTCTATGTGCCATGTCTAGTGTTCTGGGTTTTTGGTTCAGTCCATTTCGTGTATGCCCTTATTTGGTCCTAAGTTCCTGTCCTAGTTTTAGTTCATTGAGTTAATTAGTGTCTAGTCATGTCTTGTCTGTGTATTTATAATGCCTGAGTTCTAGCCTTAGTTGTCGTTCGTCAGGGTTATGTTGGATGTGTGTAAAGTTCTTCTCGTTTACCTAAGTTAAGAAAAGTTGATGTTCTACTGAATCAATCCTGTCTGTGCCTGAATGTTCTAACACTCCGTGACAGCTATGCACTGCTTCCCTTCAAATATCTCTTTTCATTTACACCATTTTTGTAAAATGGTCTCAGTGTATGTATAGTCAATTATTCAAACTATATGTATAATCAGATGGTTAACTGTTGTATAGGTCTATAATTGTTTTCTTATACTTCTGCATGTTCATATTTGTGTTTAATTTGTATGTTTCACTGTGGTCATGCATGTAGCAGAATGAAAAAGCTTGACTTTTGTATTCTCAGAAAAATAAATTGATGGAGACAGATTTCTTGAAGTACAGTTTTCCATAAGGATGTAGGAACATGCTTATTTTGAATGACTTTGATGTAGGGTCTGTTTTTCTGCGTTGTTCTGACTCATTCTGCAGTCTGTCGACAGGCTCCAGTCCAAAGAGAGACTGAAGCGTTTTTCTCTCTTTAAGAAACTCTACCATATTCTGGTCCCTGGCTAGGTAGAGCTGAAGGCCTTGGGGCCCATGACTGGCTGTGGAGTAGATTGACTGGAGGCTCTCACTTATTTTTGTAAATTTTGTAAATTGAGAATACCAGTATTTTCAATACTGCCTAGTTAGGGTTTGAGTTAGATTGCCATTGTGTTTCTCTTATCTATCACACCTCATTCAACTCACTACTCATTAATAGAGACTAGAAGACATAAATTGAGTGTGTCTGAGAAAGCAGACATTCACAATGTGTAGAGCTAGGGTCCTCCAGGAAAGATCTAGTCTCGCATAGCTAGACCTTCAGTCTGATGGCTGAAGGTCTGGAATTTATAGCCGCTTACTTTGGTCAATGCCCGCCCATAAGGCCATTTGACCGACATGTCAAACAACCAATCACAGTTCGTTTTGTTCAGCGTCACGTTTCGGGGTGTGGAAATGTCCCCACAACAACATAACGGCGGGCAACAAGTCACACCGATTAGTAAGCATAGAAAATCCCGATGAGACACTCGCGGTAAACATCTGTTTGAAGCACATCTCTCCATTTTTTAACACCCACAAGCAATTCTGGAGAACCGAACACAATATTGAATCGGCCAGCTGCGATGTCAGCATCTGTTGTTTCATGTTTGCCAACGCGGCTGATCCCCTTCTCAGTTAGGTACTTCACTTGATCTTCCATAATAGATAGGACAATAGATCCTGGACATCTCTTAAAAATTCTATGCTGTGAACCTCGCATACTTTTGAGAATGCAACGTTTAAATGATCTTAAGATGCTTATTGTCACTCATGTAAACACAACATTTTTTCCAGCAATCACACGTCTGCGCTTTGTTTCCCAGCGGACCAAAAATAAACAAGGTGGATCCGCTGGAATGGTGGAAAGTCCATGAGGCAAACTTTCCAAGAATTAGCCAGCTTGCTAGAAAGCATCTCTGCATTCCAGCCACAAGTGATCCCTCGGAAAGGGCTTTCAGCACTGGTGGCAATATCGTCACCTGCCAAAGGGCATCTCTTAAGCCTGAGAAAGTGAATCAGCTAGTCTTCCTTTCTAAGAATTTGTGATTGTGATTTGTCATACTTTGTAATCTTTAGAAATGCATATGTTCCAAAACTGCTAAGTTTACAAGACTCAGGAATGAGGACAGGAAATATCGACAGGAAGTTTCAATTTTTATTTAATTTTTTTTGGTTCTGAAACATGTTGCATAAAAATGTATGGTACTTAACAGATTACAAAAGGTAGTTTACAGTAGGGGTGTATTTGTTAGATTTGTTAAACAAATGTTCATTTTAATGCAAGACAAGTCTTGTTGAATGTTGTTTTTGCAGAATTGCACTTCTTAAAATATTCTTATACAATCTTAAAATATTCTTATACATGGTAAGAGTATATTTTTTATTTGGGGACATTAGTTTGGTTGTATTGTACCTCTGTAATTTGAAAAATAGACTTAAAAAAACAACTTGAAAAAAAATCGTGATAAAAATCGTGAATCGTGATTTACCCAGAAAAAAATCGTGATATGATATTTTTTTCCATATCGCCCACCCCTACATCAGACATTTAGCCAACGTTCCTTGGGCCTGAGGCTGAGACTAGGACAGATCTGATAACCCGTGAATTCATGCTTCAGTTTTCTACCACTAGGTGTCAGAATTACGTTGGCTGTAAAAATGATACTTTCCCTTTAAGCCAGACAGTCTTCAAGGAATGTTTATAAAATTACAAGCAGAAGTGTTATTATTGTACCCAGTTCGGGATACAATTTGCTCTACTAATCTTTAAAATTAGGTTACATGCTTTATTGTTTTTGAACTATACTAAGAAAAACACTTATTTTAAACTACTTGCTAGTAATTAAAATATGCGTATAAAATCCGTAATACACAAGAATCCTTATGCATATTGATCAGCTGACTAATCTGTTTAAATATCTTACATGACGGGTTAAAAATAGCGCAGAAGGAACACAAGAACTTGAGAGGGTATATTGTAGCATCACCTCCAACAGTTAACAGTTATAATATGGTTACAAGTTAGAGGAAGTTCAAATCAGGAAATGAGAGAGAGAGAGAGAGAGAGAGCGCGCGCTAGAGAGGAAGTAAGGCTGATCTTACTGTAGGCGTTACTGATTTCGATTCTAAACGCGAACAGTAAACGTTTACACAGTTTATAACTTACACGGAAATCTGACATTTTTGGCAGCGTTTGTTTGGACTCTTCTACAAATTTCTCTCCCATTGCCAAATTCATAGGTCGAAGGGGAAAAGTTGCACACAATTTGAAACTGTTGAAGCCACAGCGGAAGTGAACTCGGAGAAAAGGCGACAGGAACCGAAGTCGTTTGTTTGACAGTCGATCGCTGCTCGATCTGCCGGTGTCCAGCATGAGTGAGGAGAGACCTGAGGTGGAGCTCTTTGTGAAGGTGCGTTCCCCCCAGGCTGCTGCCGCACAGTCAGGCCAATACTCGGGACTAATGCAGTAACCTCACACTATGTAATAAACGTTGTTGAATGACTAATGTAATAAACTGTTTGTAATGTACTAATTGGCTCAAACATGATCAAATCGCAAAAGTATCATGTAATAACGTTTTTGAAGTCACCAAAATGTATTTTGTCAGGGGAAAAAATAACGGTTATTTTACTTTCTAAATGTAATTTTTATCCACCTATGAAAAATGCACCATATGCTCCCATAAATAATTGATTCTATATTTTTATTGTTGTTATTATTAGTTATTTTATTATTATTTCAGGTATATTTGATAGGGACAATGCACATCAATACAAGTATAATGTTCAGGAAATAGCCAGAAGGCTATTTGCATCCCTGGACTGATCGTAAAATTGTCACCCTAAAAAATATAAAATGATATAGTAATGCTTACATACTCTAAAAAATAACTATGAATATTATTATTAGTAATAATATTACAATCTAGTCAACTTTATTTATATAGAACTACAGATTGGGCCGCCATGTGCTGTCAAGCAGAGCTCCATTACTTTTCTTCAACAAGATATTCCTGCGTTTAGTTTTTGATGATGTACAGTAAGTGGAGATCGCTAACACCGCATTCAGCTGAGTTGAGATCTGGTCACTGCAAAGATCAATTTTATACATTCAGTGACCCCTCATATATATGGGTATTGGGCATTATCATTCTGAAAGAGACCACTCCCATCAGGAGAGAAATGTCTCATCATAGTGAAAGTGTTTTCACCCACAACAACTTTAAAATATATGCATGTATAAAACTTGCATATGCAGTATAAACAGTTATTAGAGAGTAGCACAACATCACAACCTAAAGCAAAGAAAGAAATCCCCTTTTAACACTAATAATTTAAATAACTAAAAGAATATTAATTAAAAAATAATAACAGATTAATCCGGCAACAACTGAAAATTAATATAAATCCACAAACTGAAGGATGCATCTAAAGCACACATATTGTATTAAGTTAGCCTAAGCTGTTCCCACCACAGGAAGATGGAGAAACGAAACCGTTTGTGAAGAACGTGTGTTTTTGGAATTTCTCAGATCACAAATGCAGACATGATGTTATATTTTTATGAGCCACGATGCAAAAAGACATTACTAAGTCATAACATTTACATCACACGCTTAAGGTATCTGGCCAATCACATCACCTCGCTTTTCAAAACGATAAGCTTTGAAATAGTCTATGCGTTTCAGAAAGTCAGAGCTTAGAGGAGAAATAATATAAAGTATATATATGTTTTTGTCTTTAAACCGCATAAACACATTGCATTACGCCAAATACACTTCTTTTAAGTAACATCATATGACCCCTTTGATAAAGGCTAATTTTCACACAATTACTTGCAAAATGTTATGTTATGAATTCAAAACAGTTTAACCATCCTACACGATTTCAAAACCGATATTTTTGAACATTGTTACAATACAGCTTGATATGCATTTTTATAATTATGTATATAAAATATGTAGTTTTCAATTCATTGTCTTCATTTAGACAATGGAAAGCTCCAGTTCGAAGAGCTCAAATCTGCATAAAGTTAAAATAGCATGGCTGCATCAGTAAATACGTATTTACATAACTTTTGCATTTGTTAACACTATCAAGGCACATATTTCCAATGAACCTGGGTTGGTTATGTGAACAATTCCTCTTATTTTGTTCAAATATGTATACTAAATTCATACTTTTTTTATTTAAATCTTCTGTGGACCTTCACTTTTTCAGTGTCAGCATCTGGGTGATTTACACCTGTAATGTGTTTAAAATCACCTTCTTACTTAAATTTTCGTAAAATTGTCCTCAACACAAAAACTAAACTCAAGGAATTTTTTTGTGCACAATCTTTCAAAAAGCTGCAGTGATCCTCTGTGTGTGTATGTAGGCCGGAAGCGATGGTCAGAGCATTGGAAACTGCCCGTTTTCTCAGCGGCTCTTTATGGTGCTGTGGCTGAAAGGCGTGACCTTTAATGTGACCACCGTGGACATGAAGAGGTGGGTGTAATCTCATGCAGTCACATACAGTAAGTGTGTATGTATGTGAAGTATGTTCAGACCAGTGGTGTGCTACGTTGTGGACTGTCTAGCCTTTTGTAGCCTTTTGCATATCATGTAGCATCTGTAAAACAAGTTGTGTGCTATACCTTTTCTCTGTTTTGTGCATAGGAAGCCCGACATTCTTAAAGATCTGGCTCCTGGGGCTCAGCCTCCCTTCCTGCTGTACGGTACAGAGGTGAAGACGGACACCAACAAGATTGAAGAGTTCCTGGAGGAAAGCCTCTGCCCTCCTAAGTAACTCTCTTCATTAACAAATGCTTTATTTTCCGATGTTATTGTCTTTAATTTCACAACCGTTTACCATATCCATTTGTCTTCATTCCTCCATCCACCACAGATACCCACGGCTGGCAGCTCGCAACCCTGAATCTAACACCGCAGGTCTGGATGTGTTCTCAAAGTTCTCCGCCTACATAAAGAATTCCAACCCTCAGATGAATGACAGTGAGTGCAAGAGTGCTGCTAACTGCTTTTAGGTTTTTAGGTTTGTTAAAAAGATCTTGGCTGCTTGAGAGCACATGTACGTAAAGTGCACAAGACTGCCCAAGGCCTTAAAAACTCAGTGCCCTTGACACATCCTAAATCCACACACATTTTAATTGTATTGTCTGTTTCATAGGTACATCAAAAGCTAATATGATGTTGTGCTCCGCTGCCTCCATTATAGATGTATAATTCAATATATAAATATTCAGTCTACTCCATTTTACTGAAACAATGTTATCCTGCAGATAAAAAATTTGCTGACAACATGACAGATTGAAATTCTATAGGTCACTTATCTTTAAGTGATACGATATCACTGCTCAGAGTTAAAAAAATGCTGGAAAGCAGTGAAATCTGCATGAGCTTTCATCTCCCAAATTCACATGCAAATGAAGGTTAATGGAAAGAAAAGTATATTGTGACTGGCTTTTGAATTTCATTTTCATTCTGCACATCTGCTGATTTGTTCCACGTTGGTCTGTACAGGCATATCAGATTTATGTTGGTGTGAACTGGCTACTGTGGACATCAATCAATCACCTTTATTTAAATAGTGCTTTTAACAGTACAGATTGTGTCAAAGCACTAAAAAGTGTCAAACTGTAGAATAGAGTGTCAGTAATGTGTAATGACAAGATTAAATGCTCAATTTTCAGCCAAATACATTTCATTGTTGAATAGAGACATGCCATTTTCTAGATCAGCTCATTTTAAATTCTATCTTTGTAATTAAAAATCTATAATAATTGCTAGTAATTAAGTTTATCTGAAACACTTTGTTTTGTTTGAGTCATTTTGTGGGTTTTTGTTTAAACAAAGGGTTACACTTTATACCAATATACCAAAAGTAACTTTTTAACTACATCTTAAGTAAAGTAAATCTCATAATTTGCAACTGCATGTTTCTCAGAGTTTTAGGGTTAGTAGAATAAGTTCACACATACTTGTAAAGTTTCTGATACTCAGTATATAGTATGTTGTGGAGCCATCAAAATAAAGTGTTAGAAGATATTCAGCAGACAGTCTACATTTGACATGTAGTTACTAAGTCACTTACTGTTTGGAGAATGTCTAAAGTGGACTACTGAAATAAAGTGTTACCAAACAAAGCTGTACAAACTGTTTGCTTGTGCAGATCTGGAGAAGGGTTTGCTGAAGGCCCTGAAGAAGCTGGATGACTACCTGAGCTCTCCTCTGCCGGATGAGATTGACGAGAATAGCGCTGATGATGTCACTTCCTCCTTGCGTCCCTATCTGGATGGTCAGGAGCTCACTCTGGCCGACTGCAACCTGCTGCCCAAGCTCCATATTGTCAAAGTGAGTAAGACAGCCATCAGACCAATGCTTAAACAAAATAGTTTGAATGCAATGCTCAGCCTCTGTGTTTTGGCACTCAGGTGGTGTGTCAGAAATTTCGCGGATTCTCCATCCCTCGCTCACTGACTTCTCTGTGGCGGTACCTGGATGCGGCGTATGCCAGAGAGGAGTTCTCCTCCACCTGTCCCAGCGATGAGGAGATACATGTGGCCTACTCCTCCGTAGTGAAGGCACTCAAATAGAAAGATGAAGGAAACACACATATACACACAGTCATACTCATGTGCGTTATTACATATTCACTTTCCTGATTGTCCTAGTGTTTCAATTGGTTCATGTATGTTCCTGAGGTTGTTTGCACTGGCTGAGGTCTGCCTTCTGCCTTCATATACTCTCAGAATGATCACAAATATGCCTCATTCCTTGCATTACTGTCCCTCCCTCTCGCTCTGTGTCATAGAGTGTAATGAAAGGATGCTTTGGTCACATACATTTCAAACTGGTTTTCAAGCTGAACCTTACATTCCATTGACAGATATGTTACAAAACCATGGAGGTATCATTCATAAAGTTTCATATATTTTGTGAGAAGCAAAAACTAAAATAATGGTTGTTATTCACTTAAATGATTTTTGAACAGTTACTGGTGCCGATCGACAGTCTCAGCTCATAGCTGTATAATATGGTGTATGTGCAAATTTGAGTTACTAGAATATTCTTCCATCTCTAAATATGACTGTCAATGTCCACTTTGAAAACACTGTTATTTATTGTCTGGGAAGAGTTATGAAATACATGCACAATTTCTTGTGTTTTTGAAAAGGAGGACACCAGTGACAGTAACAACTCCTGCCTTTTTTAAGTTGATTGAGCCTGTTTCTGAGATGACCACACCAAGATATTTTTATATATAGTGTCATGCTTGATCCCCATACTCCCCCCACCACCACCCTGCACTTCTGTTTTCACTTCCTCTTAACCACTCAGTGGTCATTTCCAAATCTTACTATGCACTCAAATGGACAACACAACATCAGGGCAAATATAGATTAGTGAGCATTTTATTGATTAGAAAGATGTTACATCAAGGTCATTTTCTTCCTGCATTTCTAAAATTGTTATTCAGCAATACAGTTTATAATAAAGTAAAAAAAAAAAGATAATGCTGAGTATTTTCTCATTTTTTCTTGATCCTTCATGTTTATATATATATATATATATATTTATATGTTGTGTAATTAAATTAATTCATACAAAAAAAACTGAAAAATAAGTTTTTTTTAAAAAGACAGTGTATTGTGTTCTACAGGAATGTTTGAAAATATGCATTTATGTTTCTATAATTCATGAAAATTGCTTGTTACTTTATTAGTATTTACAACACAAATAAAGCAAATGAACTGTTAGATTTAGCAGATGTTTGGGTTTAATCTTATATTTAGAATAAGAGTTTTAGTATTTTGAGCTTACATGACTCATTCTTATTAATCTTAAGTCGCTATGTGTGTGTGTGTTCGTGTGGTTGCAGGCACTTCCGTTCAAGCATGGCTGTTGCAAGAATGTACGTAGATGGACTTACAGTTTCAGTCTCGTGTGCATGTCAAATTTGAGCGGATGCATTGGTTTTGAACACATGTTGCTATTTGGTGGTGTTTGCTGATGGTGGAGTTAAAGCTCCTCATCCCAGCTGGAGCAGGAGTGTCAGTCCCCCGAGGCCCAGCAAGGCTCCTGTCCAGTGGAGGGAGCTGACGGGCGCAGCACTGTTGCAGAGATCCATGTCACAGCACTTGTTGGTGTAGTTGAAGCTTATTCCTGCTGCATGTTTCTCTCCGCTCAGGTCACACTGTGATGGCATGGCACAGCTCCGCTCATACAGGACAATGGACACTGACCCTGGACACACACAAACATCACATCTCAATGCTAATGCACAACATCCCAATCAAGGGGCTGACATCACAGTGTGTCATTCATTATAGTTTCAGCATCTTCCTGCACCAACAAAATATCCATAAGGATGAGGCCAAACTGAGGCCATGCAAAAATATTTCAGCAAACATGGAGCTCAATGCCACATACAGTGGGTACGGAAAGTATTCAGGCCCCCTTAAATTTTTCACTCGCTATATTGCAGCCATTTGCTAAAATCATTTAAGTTAATTTTTTTCCTCATTAATGTACACACAAAAACTTACAATTTTATTTGTCACATACACATCAGCCCATATTGAAAGAAAAACAGAATTGCTGACATTTTTGCAGATTTATAAAAAATTAAAAGCTGAAATATCACATGGTCCTAAGTATTGCT
>JAUMHI010000064.1:272894-308020 GCA_032359435.1 Enteromius unitaeniatus
GGGTGGGAACTAATACTCAGGAGAAGGTTCCCGCTGCTGACTGCTGGAGAGGGCCACAGAGGTGCGCTCCGTGACAATTGCTTTGACCCTCATATATTCAACACAGGTGCTGTCCATTTCTTCTTATAATTTTTGAGATGGTTCTACACCTTCATTTGAGTCCAGCTGTGATTATACTGATCGGACTTGGTTAGGAAATCCACACACCTGTCTATATAAGACCTTAAAGGTCACAATGCATGTCAGAGCATTTGAGAATCCTGAGTTCAAAGAAACTGCCTGAAGAGTTCAGAGACAGAATTGTGGCAAGGCACAGATCTGGCCAAGGTTACAAGAAACAATTCTGCTGCACTTAAGGTTCCTACGAGCACAGTGGCCTCCATAATCCTTAAATGTAAGACGTTTGGGATGACCAGAACCCTTCCAATAGTTGGCCATTTGGCCAAACTGAGCTATCGGGGGAGAAGAGCCTTGGTGAGAGAGGTAAAGAAGACCCCAAAGATCACTGTGGCTGAGCTCCAGAGATACAGTCAGGAGATGGGAGAAAGTTGTAGAAAGTCGACCATCACTGCAGCCCTCCAACAGTCAGGGCTTTATGGTAGAGTGGCCCGATGGAAGCCTCTCCTCAGTGCAAGACACATGAAAGGCTGCATGGAGTTTGCTTAAAAAAAACAACTGAAGGACTCAAAGATGGTGAGACATAAGATTCTCTGGTCTGATGAAACCAAGATAGAACTTTTTGGCCTTAATTCTAAGTGGTATGTGGGGAGAAAACCAAGCACTGCTCAACACCTGTCCAATACATTCCCAACAGTGAAGCATGGTGGTGTTTTTCAGCTGCAGGGACAGGACGAGGAAAAGATGAATGTGGCCAAAGACAGGGATATCCTGGACCAAAACCTTCTCCAGAGTGCTCAGGACCTCATACTGTGCCAAAGGTTTACCTTCCAACAAGACAATGTCCCTAAGCACACAGCTAAAATAACGAAGGAGTGGCTTCAAAACAACTCTGTGACTGTTCTTGAATGGCCCAGCCAGAGCCCAGCATCTCTGGAGAGACTTAAAAATGGCTGTCCACCAACATATACCATTTAACCTGACAGAACTGGAAAGGATCTGCAAGGAGGAATGGCAGAGGATCCCTTCAAATTCATCTTTCCCAAAAAGACTCATGGATGTATTAGATCAAAGGGTCTGAATACTTAGGACCATGTGATATTTCAGTTTTTCTTTTAAAATAAATCTGCAAAAATGTCAACTCTGTGTTTTTCTGTCAAAAGGGTATGTGTGTGTACATTAATGAGGGAAAAACTTAAATGATTTTAACAAATGGCTGTAATATAACAAAGAGTGAAAAATGTAAGGGGGTCTGAATACTTTCTGTATCCACTGTATGTGACACAATTCCACTAGAACTACACGTGGTGGGAATTTTCAAATGCTTCTTTGGTGACAGCTGAAATGAAAATTACTGTGTGACTTCACAAACCTACTGTGCCTGTTCAGACAGTATAAGATTGTGACACAGCTCATTTTGTGATGTTATAGCCAGACCAGATCAAACTTCTTTCCACCTCCACAAATGCAGTTTACAAATCTGACATACTTCTTATACAAATACTTGTTACCTAATTTCAGATTTTGTTTGTTTTGACATGAAATTAGCATTGATTTATCTTTTTCAATGTTTCCTGCCTGTTGCCTTATGACATACAGATAATGTATTTTTTTAAACTAATCTACTTTGTCCCCTAAGTATCATGCAATTCTCTGTGATTTTTGGTAAGAAAAGCATATGTGTAAACAAATACATTGTCCTGAATTTCAGATATTTTGCCAGGTCACTGGAAAAAAAATGTGTGCCGTTGTGAGCTTTGTGACACTGTATCTTAAAAAACACGCAGGCGTTTCATTTGAGGCAGTTATTTTCTAGTAAACATGACATTCACATTCTAGTCAACAGCACATGAATGAACAGGAAAAAAACTGCTGTATAATTATTTGAACAAGCTACAACATGCTGCATTATTGTGCAATTGACAGCCACATGCACCAGATGAAAAAATAAATCACCTGTCGCTTATCATTTGACATTTTTCAGATCATGATTTTTTTAATGGCTAGAAAGTGACAAATATGTACCTAACTTTGTTGATAGTAAACACCCTGCTTGCAAAACTTTACATGTTCCTGTTAAATCAGGTTCTGCAAAATCAGATCCAGACGGCTTATTAGGGAAAACCCTGTTACTCACTCCCTTAAATACATCCAAGTCCTCTAATTCATACTCTGAACAAACCTTCACTACTTCTTTCCCACACCTTCCACCACACACACACAACATGTAAGTATTGTGTGTGTGTGTATGTGTGTGTCCTTGATGGTGTGGGAAAGTAAATCAAATCAGGATCACACAGTGCTGATAAATATTCAACTGATATTCATTCTTTTGCTCCATTTGTTAATTAGTACATTGTAGTGACTGCGCAGTGTTCAGTTCAGTTGACCTTTAACTCCTATGGCGGTGCTGGCAAGACATCGCTGGCCAATGGGACATTCTTGGGGGAACTTCAGACAGTCCAGAGGAGAGATGGCTGGAAACATGCATGTGTAGCATCTCAAGGACAACACTACAAGAGAGGGAAGACAGTCAGTGAATGTCTCAGAATCAGCATCTAATACATAAAATGCTTAGACTAGTCTTATATGTTAGTCCTCTAATGTTTTTCTTTTCTTTAAAATGTTCATGAACTGCCTCTGTTTTAATTTTGTACTGTTCTCTGAGGTCCATTTGTAATGTAATGTTAAGTTTTTACATTTAAAAAAATAATTTTGAAGAATTCTTTTAAAAAATCATTTTGAATCATTTTTCTCTCCTGTTGTTAACCCCATTGGAACGCTCTGTTTGAATAGGCATGGAGATTCGTAGATCCTGAAGTAAACAGCCACACTGCTGTGATTGGCTAATGGTGAAGGATTGACAGCCTACATCTTTCACAAATGGCCGCTGCCATGTTATAAGTCAAAAACACAAAATTAATCATATCAACTGATCTGTTTAACAGACAAAACAATAGGGATAATGTAATAAAAACAGTTACCCACACTTTACATTACATTACTGTTGGATCCAATATAATCACACAGCATGATTGATCATTTTCAATCTTTCAATCTAAATTTTGCCTTGTTTGTAAACGAATGTGCAGTAAAATTGTTACTGACGTGGTCTGGCTGCGTTAAAAATTATGTTTACTCTTTCCTAACTTTTGAATAATAAGACTCACTGTTAGTTGGTCAGACTACTTCGAAGACAATCTTAATAGTAAGTTAGAGTAAGGACTGAATTTACTAAAAACTAAAAGAATTAGTATGAGAGCACCGCGCTGTAAAAGCACTGACAGAAGGTGAAAGTTCTGTGGGTTATTTACTGAGAACACATGTAATTTCCATAATGACCAATGCAAAACCAAGAGCAGTGCAAATTTGCATAAGTATATGTTATGTTCAGATAATCTCTGGCATTCCAAATAAATTCATTCTCTCCCTTCTACCTCACTCTCTGTCCTCCGTGGTGCCAACTCCTGGCATCAACAATCCCAGCCATGTCAAGCACAAAATAAAGGAGGTTAATAAAGGAGCAAATACCAGACTGGACTACTGCAAACCTTGGTAAATCATTTTGCGTGACTCTTGTAAATACTCGCCTGAAAGGGCGTCTGAATGGGGCATTTGTACAAATGCATATGCAATTAAAGCAGCAAGCAGCAATGAAAGGGCTCACCCCCTCCGGAGGCTTCAGGAAGACATTAATTAATTCAACAACAAAACACCTCAATCGCTTAGGAGTCCTGCTTGTCTCTGCATCTCGGTCTGATGTTGGCTCACTCAGGGCGGGTCTGAGGAAACACACCAGTTCAGTCTGTGTGACACTCCGCTGTCAATCAAATATTGTGGGAGTGGCCTCTGTCTGTGTGGCGCCACACCGACATGCATTTGAGAATGGCTTGATTTCAGAAGGGGCAACTTATTCTTCTTTTAATTTAATAAAAATACTTGTGGATCTTTGTCATAGTAGGATGGTTGTGTACACACACTCCCAACACACATTTCAGTCCAAACAGCTTGAAAAAGTGCATGTACGTATGACCCCTTTAAGGCAAATATTGAAATAATAATATAAAAGTAATTTATATGTGCCAGACTTTCTGCTGCCAGCTGGTGGTGCTATGTCTATAACTGAACATTGCTATGTAGATGTCTTCAGATCAGTACTTTTATCAAACATATCAAATTTGATGCAGATTCAACATGGTTTGCTTGAGTTATAGAATAGCACAACATATCCTGTTGTCAATGCCTATGAATATATCTGAATATTGGCCTTTAGATATCTTTTGGCAATGACTCTTGCTAAATATCTTAAGTTTAGTTGGACATTGCATGTTAAAGTTATTGTAAACAAGCCATATCCTGTTGCCAACTGGTCGCGCTATGATTAAAATGGTTTATTGGCCTTCAGGTGTATTCAAACCAAGACTCTTTTCAAACCTGGGAAGTTCGAGGCAGATTGAACATCGTATGGCTGAGATACAACAACTTCTATTTCCATAGTGAGACATCGACATTTGTAATGCTGCCACAGACGCCCTTTAACAAAAACTCAAGATCTTCTCAATTTACCACCCCAAAGGCCTTTAGAATAGACTGACTGAATAAAATGTTGATATCATTAAATCTCTAGGAGTAGTTCATTAAAGAATAAAAAATGTCAATTCCTGTTGTCAGCAGGTGGCAATATGACTATAATGGAATATGTGCTGGGAGGAGTTTTGTTAAAGCATGACACCTGAAAATGGCAAAAATGACCAAACATTTGCTGAGAAAATAATAAATAACCGATTTCCTTTTGGGATATGGATTTCATACCAGGAGACTTTTTGTTGGTATTGGTGTGATACATGTGTGTACCGATTTTCATACATGTACATGAAACACAGCTTGAGGAGCACACTTTTAAAAGTGTATAGGTGGCGCAGTCGAGACATTTTGCCACACACACTTCTGAAGCCCATATAAGATGTACATTTTCGAAAGTTCTGATGCATGTGCAATGTTTTGTGACTTTTCGAGTATGTTTAGGGCCTCAAAATCGCGATTCATCTTGGAGAATAATAATAAAAATACTGTTATCAAACATGCAAAGTTTTGGGGCAGATTGGACATTTTATGGCTGAGATACAACAAGTTCTATTCCCATGGCAAGACATCAAACTTTGTGACGCCGCCACAGACACGCCCTTTAGCGAAAACTCAAGATCTTTGCTATTTATCTTCACAAAGGCGTTTAGATTAGACTGACCAAATGTTATGTTGATGTCATGAAGTATCTAAGAGTAGTTCATCACACAGTAAAACATGTCACTTCCCGTTGTAAGAAGGTGGCGCAATGACTATAAAGGAATATGGGCATATACGTAGATCTCTCCAGGTCAGGAGTAATAGCAAACATGTGAAGTTTGGGGTAGCTCGGACATTGTATGGCTGTCTATAACTTCCTGCTTCAAAATTTGTCAGGCCGCCACTTTGCATGAAAATTGCAAAAATGACACAAAATTTCCTGAGCATGTTTAAGCCCTCAAAACAGTGATTCACTTTAGAAAAAGTAATAATAAAAAAACACAGGCCTTTGAATTTATAATTTTTCACTGCACATCCATGGTGAATCCTGAGCGTAGTATTTTAACGGCAAAAGAGTGTTTGCACTGGTACAAGCTTTTAGAAAAATTTACCCCTGATGTCAGAGCAGCCTGTTAACACACAGGGGCAGTGTTTGAGTCCTGATCCTGTTTACCCTTCCTCAACCATGCTTTTGTGACTATACCTTATAGCTAAAATCACAGGTTCTCCTGACACAGAGTTGAGAGTGAAAGTAAACCTGAGGTTTAAAAAAGTCTTAATTCTTCTAAAGAACACAGGATCTGAATAGACACATGCCATCAAGGTATTCAAATTTGTAGATGTTTACCATGTAAACTAAAAAGATATGAAAGAAGTTAAGAATATATCCAAATATTAGTCTGTACTCTCATTAATTGAAAACTCAAAGTGATGTTTTTTATAATTAGAAAACAGCTCCTGCTTAAAGCAAATGACTGCTGAGATCTTACCTACACTCAACACTACACCAACCAAACACATCGTCTTCAGTAAGGCGACATAAACATTATAAGTATCACAAGTTTCCTTGGTTGAATGAATAATAATCTCCATGTTTAAATGCTTCCTACCTGCTAAAGGCAGACAGCCGATAAGGATGAAAAAGGACGCTTTAGATTTCATCGCGATGGAGTTTCTCCCTCTGATCACCAAAAAGCCCTTTCCTATTCTTCCAGATTAAATTGAGCAGTTTCCCTTTTCTAATTCCAGGAATGTAATAATGAGTATCATAAAGTCTAAAATTTGTATCTAAATGAATGCTGCTGTGAAACTCCCTCAGCTTTTGGTTTGCTGTTGCTGAAATCGCAATAAGATTGTGGTGGGCTTTGACTGGCTTGGACTCCACCCTGGTGTTGTAATTGATTTAGTGGCGATCACTTGAGAACTAAACTGGAGTCAGGGCCTAAATTAAAGGCCAATTCACACTGCACCAACAGACACATTTCCAACACAACCCCACAAACACAGATTTAACATGATGAATCAACAATTCATAATTAACATAATCGTTATAATCAGGTGCTGCCACTATTACAACTTAAAAAGGAGTGTATATGTGTGTTTGGGAGCACAACAATGAACAAATGCACAGCCTGTCTGTTCCAAATTACAGGCATGCAGAGCAGAACGAAATTAAATGACAGCAACCTTGTGACACAAGCGTGACACACAGTCACGATAAATGGTTTAGTAGTGATTATACTAAAGGCACACAAATACGCACCAATGCAAATCTCAGACACAGCATGTAGATATTTAAAGTCACCTCTAACTGGACTAACATAAGAATCATTCACACAAATGTGGAGCCAAAGAGGACATGACTGTGTGGCTTATGTGTCGCTGTTTGCCGGTTTGCTTGAGAAACAAGAAATGGACAGATGGTCCTTCTTTAATCCTGTCTATCCTCTGCTAGTCTCTGTCTCTCTCTTTGTTTCAGTCTGTTGCTCCATTGGTCTGCAGTCATAGTTGTGTCGTTTTAAGCTGTCTGTGTATCAGTGGCCTCATATATTGCTATACAGTTGTCATGGTTCCTGCCCTTCAGATACTAAACTCAAACAAGAAAAGGCGCTACTTGTACTGCTACCGACAAATCATGAACCTAACCTTTACCTCTGTGGCGAAATCACAGGCAGTGATTCTTTTTTAAAGATTCATTAAAGTTCTGGTGTCCAGAAAGACTGTGGTAAAACAATGTTTTTATGGTGGCCGAGAGAGCTCAATGCGTTGCAACTTAAGTAAACACATGCAAACAGAAAAAAAACGACAACACATTAAGAAAACATCTTCATCAGTTTCACGTCTTCATCACCTCTGCTCTGACCAAAAGCCACTGAACAAATAATCAGGTCCCAGATGGGTTTGTCACTTTTTGAGGTCCCCCTGAAACACTTCTGTTGTAGTCCGTGTGCTTTTTGCAGCAAGTTTTTGTGTTTGGTTGCATTGCAAGAATTTGCTGCGCCTGTGTTGTCAAACTGATAAAGATGATATCTTAATATGTTGTCGTTTTTTTTGCATGTGTTTTCTTAAGTTGCAGCGCGTTGAGCTCTTTTGGCCACCATAGTTTTTAAATGAAATTATTGTAATTATTATTGTCTTTGGTGCATTTTCTTCTGAAAGAGGGTGAGACACAGGGAAGGGCAAAGGATTAATCAGACTATAGGATTTGGTTTACTTCACAGTCATGAGCCAATTTTCTATGTTGCTGCAGGTAATATTACATGGAGAAATATTTATTTGTAGAGCTTTTTACAGTACATTTGGACACAGCCGAAAGTGCACGAGAGAGCATTTTTAGTCCGATTTTCAGGGAGAGTAAAGGTGATAAAACACAGAGAAATGTTGGTGTGTATCATCACCTTAAAATATGGAAATTTGAAATGTGTTATCTAAAAGCCTTATCAGTTTAGATATACAGCCTAGACCGGAACTAAAAGCCACAGAACCCACAAAAATACTGTATCATTATATTTATCCTTCTTTCGTTCTTTAATTATCTAGACTGTGTCGACCAATATAATTTGTCCTGTCACAGATGTATAATGAACCAAATTTGTCTTTGTTTGTCAGCTTAAAGGACCATTTCTGTGTCAGCGATTAGTATATATACAGACATCACATAAAAAAAACACTGAGCAAAGCATTTTTATTCTGACATAGCTTTGTCAGTGGAAGATAATTAATTATCCCCAAATTAATTAATTTTGCTGGTAAAATGCACCAAAAAAGTTTTACCCCAAATCCTCCTGAGGGTCTGAAATCAACCCACCACCCCATAACTGCAAAACAACACATCTATGGCAGATGCATTTCACAAATAATCTGCATTTTGATGAGACAGAGGGCACAGCCAAACCTGACCTACATATTAAAAGACTGGATTAGAGAACAGCTGCAGATAACGGAACACAGACTAGGGCTGGTTAATTGTGTCATCGGTCAGAATGCTTTAAACTCTCATTATTTAGCACGAATGAGTACGCCTCCATACTTTCCCCCCTATTTTTAAGAACGGTTTCCAGTTCAGGCAGGGATGGGGGTGTGGCACTGTAAACAACAGGACTGGTGAGTGGAAAATCCTGAAAGATGGTCAGGAATGTCTTTAATGCGGATCAGAGTTTGGCAAATTCCAAGAAGCGCTGTCTTACTTTGTTTTAGAGGTAGACTAATGTTTCAAAGCAATGTAGGAGGACTTGCGTGCGTTCCCCTGGTTATCAGGTCTGAGTTTCGTAGGATCGCGTATGGCCAGGGCCAGGCAGGAGGAAAGGAAAGGCGCTGGACAGGGTGGATGAACTGAGGGGGAAGGGAAAGAGGAGAATAACTAACGGTGTGGTGCTTGTGCGAGGCGAGGCGGTCAAAACAGCTCAGCGTGCTCACAGAAACAACCCGAATTAACGCGTTTCATCGTGTCATAAGGTAATTTTTTTGTTTCTCCAGTGTAGTATCTCAACAGGGCGTCAACTTTGGCAGCCCAAACACTTTGAACAACTGTTGAACCGATTTTGTTTATCAGGGGCGACTTTACAGAAACATTTCTTATCTTCGAATCTTGGGAAAAGTGCAATGAATTTGTGTTTTATTGATGTTTAGACAGCTTTGGTTTGCGTGCAGCTTTGTACAGACCGGTATCGGAAGTGACCTATGTTAAATGTTGTTACCCAAACAAATATTTTTTTCGTAGGGTGTTTGGAAGCTTACCGCTAGTGTATTTTGTGTGGTTGTAGTAGACTAACGTTACGCTTTCAGATTCAGCAGTTTGAATCCGTTTTGTTTTTCCTGAACAATGTGAACACATTAGTTACTGTTATCTGCAGTAACTTTTATAAGATTTTTACATTATTTTAAAATACAGATGTCCAAAAATGTTTGCTGTAGAATGTAGAAATTTCTTAAGGTTTGTATGATTTGAAAGAGTACTGCTATAGGTATGCTAGAGTACATTTTTCTTTTTTTTTTTCATGGGGGTGTACATCATGCAAAACATAATTTTTTTGTAACTTATTTCAAAGAGTGAAACTTTCTCACACACACACATTTTCTTCATTTTGATGATAAGAGCTTACAGCTCATAAAGCTTGAGTTTCATCAAAATAGCATACCTAAAATAGAAATTCCAGTTGTCTGTTGTTCTTTGATGCCACAATGATGGCAAAGACTGCTGACTTGATGGTGGTCCAGAAGACAATCATTGACACGCTCTCACAAAAGAGGCAGAAGGTCATTTTCACAGAGTGCTGAATCAAAGCATATTAAATGCAAAGTTTACCGGAAGGAAGAATTTGTATTGGAAGAGGTGTTTTGCTGACCATGAAATTACTGTGCTGAACCCCATGTAGAACCTATGGTATATTTTCAAAAGAAAGATGAGAAACAGTGGATTCGACAACAAAGAATAGCTTAAGGCTCAGTAGTGCCTCAGCAGACCCATAGACTGATCGCTTTCATGCCACTCCTCACTGATGCTGGAGTTTGTGTTAATAGAGTCTTGTAGAGTCAAGTATTAAAGTATTATTATTAGTGCGGAAAATACTTTGAAGAACCTGAACTTTTCTGCTTTGCATGCAAATACTTTTTTTGATAGATTTTAGGAAATATTAGAATATTTTGAGATATTGGATTTGGACTTTTATGAGCTGTAAGCTTTAATCATCAAAATAAAAATAAAAAACCCTCTTAAAATGTTTTATTTTACATTTAATTAATTAAACCAAATATCCCACATCATTAGTTTGGTCTGTAGCCCTTCACAATATATATATATATAATATTGTTTTGTTTTTTCACTTCATTTTCTCTGTCTCAGATAGTATTACAGGGACAAACATATTCCTGGAGCTGTCTGCCCACGGGATTTCAGGGACATCAAATAATGATATGCTGATCTAGTTGCTGTTGCCAAAGGCTTCTAATCACTTCCACTCCAAGACTGTCTTTTATAGACTTGCTCAGTCCCTCATACACACACAGTTGAGGCATTGTCATAAACCATTCATATACTCCACATCATGGCCAACATATATCCGTACGGCTGCTTCACTCATGCTGTGGTTAGAGGTATCCCAGAATCCTTTGGGAAGTTGGCGGAGGGTGGCGAAGGGTTTGAGACGGACCTGGCCAAGGCCCAGCGTCAGATGGGGGTGCTGACAGGCGCTCTGAGGCAGAAGGTGGGGCTGCAGCTGATAGAGATCCCAGCTGCCTCGGAGCTGCCTGAGAGCTGGCAGATCGAAGACGTGGCTGTGGTTCAGGGTGACACGGCGCTGGTCACGCGACCCCTCAAACAGCAGAGACGTGCTGAGGTAAGGGCCGCTCCTGGGCTGAGGGACACTGGGGTACGACTGGGGCTCAGCACTGTGTTTTCCCTAGGCGGAGGCTGTGAGGCGTGTCCTGAGCGAGCTGAAGCTGACGGTGCTGGAGATGGGTGATGAGGAGGGTGGCTCTGCTGGAGCCACTCTGGAAGGAAGTGATGTCCTCTTCACTGGTAAAGAGTTCTTTGTGGGCATTTCGAAACACACCAATCACCGTGGGGCAGAAGTTTTGGCTGACACCTTCAAGGTGGGCATTGTGATTGAATTGGGTCCCTTTGCATTTGCTGATTAGAGTGCTATATATGCAGGGATAAAATTGACCCGCAGCCGAATTCAGTTAGGGCCCTGTAATTTACATAATGCTGAAAACGCTGACTATGAATATCAGAATCCATCATAAAATTTTATTAAAAATTAAATTTAAATAATTGGATTTTTGTTTAACTTTTAATAAAGCGATGTTAACATGTGCGTTCATGATTTGAATCAATTAGACATGTTTTATAATTAATAAATTAAGCCATAAAAAATAACAAATAAATGTTATTCACTTTTGTTATATTTACTTATGTCAATTGTGTGGGTTGCATACACCCCATGAAAGCCTGAAATCACAGAGTCAAGTCTGCTTATGGCGCTTTTCCACTGCGTTGTACGACACGGCTCAGTTCGGCTCGGTTTGCGTTTCCACTGCAGTTTAGTACCGCTTTAGAGTGGGGGGATTATTCACGTGTCGTTATAAATGCGCCGCCTCTACTGCCGTGACATAATTGTAAACGCGATGAAAAAAACTTTTTCATTCCGCATCTCCCCATCAAGCTCTCGCTCAATCCACTCCTTGGCTATCAACAAGAGGAACGTCTGTACTTCCTCAATAGACCACGAAACAGCCATTTTTGGTCCAATCCTTCGCTGGCTGTGCTGATTTAAATCTAGCGGGTCTGTTGTGTCTCGTGTCGCAAGTTCAGTGACGCAGTAATGATGATTTTCTCCGGCCAATCAGTGACCAGCAGAGTTTACACGTCACGTTTTGGTAACGGTTCGGCTCGCTTGGAACCTCGGCTGAGGTGGTACTAAAAAAAGAACTAGGTACTGTTTCCAGTGGAAAACCCCCAAAAGTGAGCTGTACTGAACCGTGCCGTACTATGCAGTGGAAAAGCACCATTAAAAAAAGGTAAAAGCATCCCTTTCCTCAGCAAGCTGCAGAACTGAAGGTATCATTTACATCTATAGCACGGGATGCTAAGATTTAATACTTAGGGTTTGCTTTAAGAAGCACGCTAATAACAGGAGATTACCAGCGTAAGGCAAGTAACAGTGGTCTGGGTCTGCATGGCTGTGTCTGTCCAGGATTTTGCAGTGTCCACCGTGCCTGTGTGTGGAGGCTCTCGTCTGAAGAACATCTGCTCCATGGGAGGCCCCGATACCATCATCTTCAGCAGCAGCGATGGGGCCAAGAAAACACTCAGAGTTAGTAAAGTCAAATACATGACATCATCGCTTCATAGCCTAAAGCTTTTCTGAGGAGATGATGATGTTATATAAGAGTGCTTTTAATTTTAGGTGATGGAGCAGCTGACTGACCATCACTACGAGATCCTGTCTGTGCCCGAGAACGTTGCTGCTAACTGCATTTACATCAGAGGTCCTGCTAAAGTGGACTTCCTCCTGCACCCCACAGCCGAGGAGTGTCCCAACAGTATTCCTGTGAGTAACGGAGCATGTGCAGTAAAACAGACAGCATTCAGCAACACAAATGTGATTACAGCTTTGCCAAGTTGGGATTTTATCATCAATAGAAAATAATACATTACGTTACCATTCAGGAGTACCATTAATACATTTATTTTTTTTAAAACACACTCTTATTTACAAGATTTCCAATGTTCAAGCCTTAACTTGACAAATTATAGAATTGCGTTAGTTTTAAATATTTCTCATAGGCATTTAATAATTTATCTATTAAAGAAAACTTACACCTGAATATGAGATGTTTTTCACTTCCAGGCTTCAAGGACAATTATATATCACTAATGTATAATGCAAACAAAATGAATAGAGGTTATTAAGAGTAATTAGCTTTTTTTCCTGATACTTTCTCCTTCTCTGTTTCAGGCTTTCCAGCGCTTGACAGACTACACCCTGTTGCCCACCGCCTGCAGCGAAGCCTCCAAACTCGGGGCGGCACTGTCCTCCCTCTGCCTGCTTATCAACAGGAAACCCTACAATTGAGACACTCAAGTACAATCACAACATAATCATATTTACTTTATTTACATCTTTTCATCATGTGTTTACTTCAGTCTGAGATTTTAGGGGCTGCAACTGTCCATATGTTTCTCTTATGCTTTCATTTCTTAGCTCTCTTATATGAACGTTTGTTTAGATTTGTAGAATGGACACACATTATGAGAGTATTATAATACACAACCTTGAAATAAACAAGAGATGAACTGTTTACTCTCAATGACTGAGAGGTTTAAGTGAGGGTTCACACCAAAAATAAAATAATGATTTATTTACTCCTGTTTCAGTTCAGGGGTGTTTTATTCTGGACCTCAAGCTTCAACCTTGACTAAACACACCAGCCTTTTGAGCAGTCCTGGGGTGTATTCCAGAAAGCAAGGTTAACTTACCATCTGCTAAACCCTGAACTCTCGGTGGATTAACCCAAACCCTGCTTACTCGAGTTATTCTAGTTCCAAAATCGGGTCCAAGAACAAGTTCATTCAGATCAGTGCATGTAAGAACAACAACAACAACAAAAAACTTTTTTTTTCTTTTTTGCTGTTTGCATACTTGGTTCATATCGCCACCTAACTGGTGGTCATGCAATTTTTCGGTTTAATCTTAAATCCTTGAGAATAAGGATTGTATTGTTTGTTTGATGCTAACTATATAATAAGTCGTATCAGATATTTTATTACATAAAAACAGCCAATCTATGATGTGTGACATGATATTAATGTAATATATATGTATATATGTAATATTTATGTTAATTATAAAGCACTCCTATAAATGATAAATGAGCTAATATATTATTCAGATTTTCTAATATGGTTATTATATTTACTTTATTGGCACATATGCTGTAGTAGTTATCTCTATAAATTAGCCTATAAAACACTATACAAGTATAAAAATGTGTAATATACATCAGCTTTTCTTAAGTGTTTTATAGGCTAATTTATTTAACCCCACACACAACTGCTGCTTTTGTCACTTTCTCTCTTGACAAGAAGTGCGCTTATTCAGTTTTTTACGACTTTACTAGCACATCAAATGGGAGACATTTCAGACGCACGTTCCACCTCACTTCAGTGCCAGGGAAACTGTACTGTGCTTGCAGCATGCGCTCTGTAGGCTGTATCCTTTCATTTAAAATGTTCTGGAGCAGCCCAGCCCAGTCTCACTCATCTAACACGCCTGATTTGAAGTGGCCCAGAAAAGGTAAAAAGAGTGGAGAGAAAAAAGGATTTGTGTCAGAACTGCATTCAGCAGTGGCAGCTCTTAAAGAAATAACAGCCAATCAATCAATCAATCACTTTTATTTATATAGCACAATACAGATTGTAGCAAAGCACTGAACATTATCAAATAGGAGAAAAAGTGATGGTAATGTATAATGAAGAGATTAAACTATTTATTTATTATACTCTGTAATCAAAACAACGATAATCACTAGAAAATAACTGAAATCTATAATCAAAACGACGATAATTAATAGAAAATAACCTATAATAACCAGGGAATAGCTTAATGGATTCATCTACATTTAATTTAGAATGTGTCTGATAACTTCAACCTCAATTTCTATGTATTTCTTCTCAAGTCAGTAAATATGACATTTATGACAAATATCACATATTATTATATGTGAAGATTGTTTTAAGTTCACTTAAATTAGTTCTATTTTTTTAAGTCTAAATGTTAAAATTGCTCTTGATTACAGTATAAACTGATATAGAAATCAGTACTGGTATCGTTTTATGTGAAGATTGTTTGGTTTAATGGTTTTATGAGATAGCTTTGTAATGTTGAATGGCTATTCAATGATTAAATAGCTACTAGGGGAAAACGATTCCATAAGTAATGCTGGCCTTCAGTCACAAAAAAAGATGCTATTATACAAATATTTAAAAATGTACTCTTTATGTTTTTAGTACATTAATGTTTGAATGTACAATGATTGCAATATAAAAATACATTTAAAAAAACGTTTTATTTGCATATTACAAATCTAAACTGTTTTAATATATTTACAGTAGGAAATCTACTTCACAGAACATAAAAGAAAAATGTATAATTTTGACCCGTACAATGTATTGCTGTCTATTGATACAAATATTGCTTGCTTAAGCACTGATTTTGTGCTCCAGGGTTATTGTAACAGAATCTACTCCATAGCAAGTTATCTTCAGAGAGAAAGTACTACTTAGTCTTACTCTGAAAGTAACCTGTTTTTGGAGCCTAAAGCTAAGGTTATCTGCTTGCTTACCTTAAACATACCCAGGTATGTCACACACCTGCTTTCTGGAAAACCCCCTGAATGCCAAGATCAGCTTGTTCATGTTTGTTTGATCAGGATTGTGGTCCTCAAAGTCCAGAGCCAAGAACCAGGTTTAAACATCTTGTAAGATGTGTAGTTTCATGGCTTCTGTAAGTATATTCTGCCATTAGTAGTCGTCATACAATTTTCTGCCCGATTAAGCATTTTAGTGAAAAAATGACAGAATCAAGAACAGCACCAGGTTCTTGTTCATTGTGATGACTGGGAAGAAATGAGTTCGATTTTTTTCTTTGCTTATTCAACCCTAACCAAACTCCACATATTAACCTGTCAGAATATCATAAAATTGTGGGGGAAACAAAGTTGTTTTTTTTAAAGGTAGTAGCATCTTACAGTATGTTGTGGTGTGCTTTTCAATTGTTCCAGTAATAGGTTTTTCCCCTCAATTGTATAGACACTATTAAAACAACCATTTTTTGCCCTCTCAATGGTTTATATCATGAGCAGTTCAGTGTTACATGATTCATGTGCAACAAAAGACAACATTGAATGCCTTCATCTCCAAAAAAGCTCATTTGTAAAATTTTTGATAGGTATTAGAAGTGATAATTTCAATTGTCCTGTATAACATGTCTTAGGCAAGGGCCAGGGTCCATGACACATTTCATAAACTTCCTCCAGGAGACAAATAATAAAATACAAGCACAATAATACAAGCCTTGTATTTTCACATTTTAATACGATCAGAATTGTCATTCTGTTCTCACACAGCAAGCTTCTCCCGCTTTCCCCAAAAGACAAGAATTATTAGTGAGTTCACAAGCATTTAAAGAGTTACCTTTTTCCACAAACCAACAACGACTCCATACACATGCAACCCTATGACGGCACTTACATCTATTTTAGCAAGATGTATTACCTATGTTTTTAAACATTGCTGTTGCATTGAATAATGGTACATATTTATGAAACATCCTTTTACACAGTGATTGGCCTGTTAGGCTGTTGACAGCATATAACAAAATGGAATACAGCTTAACAGACCACAATGACACTGCACATAATAGCCATGCATATTTTATTAAATATTTCTTAACAGAATTATTTATTCATAAGTTTATAAAGCAACATGTTTAAACAGTTTGGCTTCACTTTCCTGCTGATCTTCAGTGGTGGTGTGGAGTCTGTTGATACCAACAACAATAAAAACAGCTGTTAGACATCAGCTTGTGTTTGTCCTTATTATACACCATGAAATGAGACATGTTTCTGAGCTGGTGATTGGCTGGGCAATGAAAAGCCGCAGCCAATGAATAAGCAAAGAGTTACTCTGCGAGAACTATAGCACACCAGGACAATGGGCAGCATCAGGATGTGACTCTAGCCTCGCTTTACTTGATCCAGTATATACTAAATTACAATTAATGAAAGAAGAAATCTCACTGTAGCACTGCAAATGGGTCAACGCTCCTCCTGACCGATACGCCATTAATGACCGGATTCACCAGCATCTGCAAGAGTGAGACAAAGCCACACATTACACTTCAACCACTGTTGTGCAAGAACAACAGAACCGACAACAATCTGATGAAGAGGGATCTGTTTCTGAGCTGGTGATTGGCTGGGCAATGAAAAGCAGCAGCCAATGAATAAGCAAAGAGTTACTCTGCGAGAACTATAGCACACCGTGACAACGGGCAGCATCATGATGTGACTCTAGCCTCGCTTTACTTGATCAAGTATATACTAAATAAATTACAATCAATAAAAGAAGAAATCTCACTGTAGCACTGCAAATGGGTCAACGCTCCTCCTGACCGATACGCCATTAATGACCGGATTCACCAGCATCTGCAAGAGTGAGACAAAGCCACACATTACACTTCAACCACTGTTGTGCAAGAACAACAGAACCGACAACAATCTGATGAAGAGGGATCTGTTTCTGAGCTGGTGATTGGCTGGGCAATGAAAAGCAGCAGCCAATGAATAAGCAAAGAGTTACTCTGCGAGAACTATAGCACACCGTGACAACGGGCAGCATCATGATGTGACTCTAGCCTCGCTTTACATGATCCAGTAAATATAAGAAATAAGTTACACTTAGTAAGAAAACTCACTGTACCACTGAAGAGCGGTCAACGCTTCTGACCGATACGCCATTAATGACCGCATTCACCCAGCATCTGAAGGAGCGGAGAGAAAACCACACATTACACTTCAAATTAAATAACCTCAATTTGAAGAACAAATAGCTGGTCTGTCTGAAGCATTGTAACAATCATATATATACCTAGTGCTCCCATTAAAAAAATAAATAATTTGAATATCATGTCCTCATTTCATCATACCCAATTAATTATGGAAAACTGTAGTTAACATATTGAGATTAAACATCCATGATGAATTATTTATAAATCACATCAACCCTGTGCTACAGGCATTGCCATTCACACGTGCTACGACGGAAGTTATTTTACACAACTACACAAAGCTTCCAGTTTTCGAACGCAGATACCAATTTTATGAAATCAGTTTTACAAAAATTGCATTATCTCAAAACTTTTTTCAGCTCGTAGACATTTATACAGACTCAAAACATAATCTTCTGAGCCACTGAACACAATGAATCAGTTACACATTTGTTATGCTACCTTCACACTAGTGCATTATTTATTCTTACAATAGCCTTATTTTTTCCCCTATGATTTGTAGGCCAAGGCTAGTTAAATAGAATTCCTTCCTTGATATTTGTGTTTTGAAATGTTTTTGATTAAAGGGTCACAAAACCCTAAAAAACTTTTTTTTAGTTGTTTACAGATGCGTTTACATTGTCGGTGTAAAAGTCTTTCAAACCAGGTGTGAAAAAGCACTTCTGAAACCGGGGGGTGTTGTGACCCTTTAACGTGTTGTCTCCGTTATTATTTTTTTTATCTGGGCTAGTTAAATTAATGTCAGGCTACCAAAATCTGAAGAGTGCCTGCCCAAAGTGTCACGAGACATGAAACAACCTAACGTTACTGTGTTACACGGCCTCATGTCAGCATTAAGTGAGCCCCCAACCATGTCCATCACTCCCCGTTTTCATACAAATCCTACTAATGCCCCCGGTCACAAACACACTATACTGGACGTGTTCATACCATGGATCTGTGCATTTAATACAAGTAAATCAAGCTAGGAAATTACAGAACCTCTCAGTGCTCTTAAACGAACATATCGCTTTGAGTATGCGTGTACATTTACTGAAGAAGGTGGTACATGATCAATGTTGTAAAACTGCGTATCCCATAAAAAAATCGGGTTTATTAACATATCAACAGACAAGCTAATCCAGCACAGATTAGTGGTTGAATATTTAGCGAAATTAAGTAACATTGGAAAAAAGGGTCCACTTTTTGGAAAAAAAAGAAAAGAGACTCACCCATTCCACTAGGCTGGCTACGGCCCTGCATTAGAATGCGAATCCATGGATCGCTGACCGTCCTGAAACAGCGAGCCGTGCAAACATTTTAAGTTTAATCACATTTGTACGCATTACGATTCATGTTTTCCAGTCCCCAAACCAGAGACATCTAAAATGATACTTAATTCTTTTGTTATGAAGAGAATGTATGGCCTTAGTGGCTCAAACCAATGCACGTGGTCACGTAGTCATTTCCTAACCCTGAACAGATTTTGGTGTTCGATTAACGTGCGTTAAATATTGTTAGCCAATTATAATAAGCACGAAACAAAACACATAATATCAACATTTTCCATAAAAAACAAGCGATATGCCTTACTCACGCGTCTCAGCTGCCACACTCCTTAGCGGTCCGAACCGGAAAAGATCGTCCAGCTTCCTCCTCCTCCTTCTTCTTCTTTCAGCCAGCTTATTGCTTCTTCTTTTTCTTTGAGGTTTAACGGCGGCGTGCATCCAAGAGCGTTGCATTACCGCCATCTTCTGGATCATTCTTCTGCGATGTTCAACTTATATGATGGAAAACGTTTGTTTTCCATAATATAACAAAGAGTGACAAATTTAAGGGGTGTGAATACTTTCCGTACCCTCTGTATATTAGTGTTCATGTGTTATATCAGCAACCAGACTGGATTAACAGGTCACACCACAGTAATTTTTTTAGTACCATATACCATAGCATATGTACATCATATCATATCCAGGAAGTGTTCATAATACCATATAACAGGGATTGTTCAAATAAGTATTATATAAATAAATATATATTTTCTTATGATGTCAAATAGTGTTAAAAGATGTAGTGTTTTCAGCAGTCGTTTCGAATAGCAATGGGAAGATCATTCCACCAGCCAGGAACGGTGTAAGAGAATGTTCCGGAAAGAGATTTTGTGCCTCTTTTTGATGGTACAATGAGGGGTCGCTTACTGGCGGATCTCAGAGTTTTGGAGGGTAGATTGGTAGCAGTGAGTGGAGGTAAGTGGGCGCCGAGCCTGGGGCTGTTCCATATCCAAGCATCAGTGTCTTGAATTTGGTACGAGCTGCAATTGGGAGCCAGTGCAGGGAGATGAAGAGAAATGTGACATGGGCCCTTTTGGGCTCATTAAAGACCAGTCGTGCTGCTGCATTCTGAATCATTTGTAGAGGTTTGATTGTGCACGAGGGAAGACCAGCTAGAAGAGCATTGCAGTAATCCAGCCTGGAGATGACCAGGGCCTGGATAAGAAGTTGTGTGGCCTGCTCTGTAAGAAAGGGCCTGATCTTTCTAATGTTGTGTAGGGCAATCACATTGCAATATTGCGTTAACTCCCTAAAAAAAGTAACTAATTACCTTAGTTACTTTTCATGGAAAGTAATGCACTACGTTACTATTAAGTACATTTTTAAATCTTGGAAGGGCTTACTTGTTTGTTTTTAATACAAAATTTTGAATTGGGTCATTGAAGGTCAGTAACAAAGACATTTGGATAAAACAAACTGGATTAAGTACATTTATATTTGTAAAATACATTTACAATGTATTACAATGTACATTCTTACAAACATATTTGTCTTATGTAACATTTATCTTTTACAGGTTTGTATAATATTCTGGATGTCTGGATCCCTGTTTTTATGTATTTGAGGAATACTGAATCAGTTTTTGTGCAGGTGAGATGAATTAACATGTTCATATTTAGTCTAGAACTAGAGTAAGATCATGTTCACATACAACGTTCTGCACTTACTCCTGGAGCCTGTTCAATGATGGTGGCTAAACAAACTCAGAGTTACAGGATTAGTTTTGGGTTGACAAATCCAAACCGATGCAATCAGGCATTATTGGTACCATGATGAAGCTCATCAACTTTCTTTGTTAACCCAGGCTTGATCCTGAGTTATGTTGCACGTGCACATAAAAGTGTGACATCAGCAATAAGCAGCCAATCACATGCTTTTAAACTTTCACTCACCAAAGATTAAAAGATTGAGCAATATGAGGAATTTCAACACATTTACACAGCAATATGAAACAATCTTTTAATGAAAGAGGAAAACTTGAGAAAAAAACAACAACTTGCAAGTAAGCTGTATTATCTATATTTATATTAATTTAAAAGCCTATTACTATTAAACTAAATGGGCTTGTATAATGGATTAAGGAGATAATAATTATATAAATAATAAAGTAATTCTAAAAATAATCATCAAAAAAAATCAGATTTTATCTTTAAACAATGTTTTACTATGCAGCGTCCTTTAATTTGGAGTAAGAGAAGCTGGGAGAGTGGTCGGTCAAATTTCGTTTTGGTATCTCTAACCTAGAACATAACCTGCCCCGGAGCAGGTTAGCCGTGCAGCGCAAGTTACCATGGCAATGAACACCAATTGAAGCTGAGTTTCTTTCATGGTACTTAAAACCCAGGATTGGTGCAAACTAATCCTAAATTTACCTGGCTAGCCAGCTAATCCAGCTTCATGGTACAGGCCCCTGTTTTCTCTCAACATGGCAACACCAATGCTGTCAGTCAAGTAAATGGTGTTACTTGGAAAAAAAAAAAGGTAACTCCGATATTTCCTTCTAAAGTAAGTTTATGTAATTTGAGTTACTTGTAGTGTGTTAACTTCAGCACTGTTCCTGCAGAGCTCGGCTCTAACCCTGATCAAACAAACCTGAGCATCAATGTCTTCAGGATCATTAGAAAATCACAGGTAGTTGAGTTTGATCATGATTAGAGCTAAACTCTGTAGCACATTGGCCCTCCAGGGCAAGACTAATGAAACCCTGGTTTAGACAGCTCCAATTACGCATACTTCTAAAAAAGTAACCTTTTCGAATTTTTTTAATTCTGCATGGGCAACATTTAACAATAGACAACACCATTAATTACATAAAATGTACATTTTATTCTGACAGCTGGCTTGAGTAAAAACAGTAAAGCATACTGGTATGCAGCTCAAGTCCTTTAAAAACATCTACATCTAGAGAGGTTTCACGATGTTGAAATACTGAAAAAAACACATTTAGTTGAAAAGTTTACTCCGGTATTAAAAAAAATTTCTACCTCATCCACTACACACACTTTATGGTAAACTATCCATTAACCATTGTTAAACATTTAATGACAAATTGTTAAAATAGCAAGCTAAAACAAAAAACAAAGCACATAACACTGCTATGATAATAAATATGGCAAAATGTGTTACTTATGTTAAATGTGTTAATAGCACACTTTAACTTTAAAGAGCAGAAATGCATTTCTAAATGCAATCTTTCAAATTGTGCTTCTATTAATCCCTTTTCTGAATCCGTCTAAAAAAGCTTAACACCTTGTTAAAGCAAGATGACCTTCAAGCTTAAAACACCAGGTTCCTATAAGCATAAAATAACAGTGAAAAAAAAACGTATTAAAAAGTATTTCAAAATGAATGAGCTGTTCAGAATTCCTTTAGGGCATAACATGCAATGTTGGGCTCAGGCTTGAAGGATATAAAGTGAGAAGTAATGTTATATTCAATAAATGCAATTCCCTTTCCTATTCCTTTAACGCTATCCCTTTTTCACCTTTCCCCTTTATTCTCTCCTTTCACATTGCACTGTTAGCACTTGGACTTCAGACACAGTCATGTCCAAACACATAATATGTAAGGCATAAATGTTACTGCAGCAGCACACTCCACATCAAACACATCATATACATCAAAAGAGGAATTAGGAACAATATCTATACACACATTGAAAAGTAGTGGTTAAGATCATTCTGCAAAATGAGAAATGTGTATCCCTCAGGCACTGATGGTTACTCCTTATATTTAGCATTCACCTTTCTACACTCATATATTTAGCTGAATGTGTGTCTCTGTTGTAGAGGCATTCAGCAGACACAATAACGGAAATGTATGTTCTGATGCAATGCATTATAGTGCTGTAACAAAATGTGCAAGACTGTATCAACAAGTAGAAAATAGAGAAAGATCTGTAGTCAAGTCAAGTTTCTATGTAAGCCATTTTTCAATGCAGGTTTTATAAACGGTTTCATTGGAGTGCCAGAAGACATGAGTGACACCTGCCATCGAACACAGAACCAGATCTCCTCGAGCGTACAGCGTCTTCAGCCCAAAAAAGTCCATCAAAAACCCCTGGAAAACAAGCCAGAGTCATGAGGAAGTCTAAGCTAAGGTAAATCTACGGGTACAAGAATCTTACTCTCAAAAAAATTTAATAAAAATATTATATATATATATATATATATATATATAAAAAAAACTGTATATATATATATATATATATATATATATATACATACATATATACATACATATATACACATATATACATACATCTGTATATATCACAGCACTGCAATTTACTCCTAAATCAGTGAGTATCTCTGAGTATGGCAAGCATTTCATGCCAGTCTTTGTTAAAATTTCTGCACAAACATACTTCATTCTGTTTTTTGAGGTACTTACTTGGGCACCTGAATCCAATTGTATTTAATGGGAAAAGTACAGTATAAAAAGCACTGCTGTAATCAACACTATCCTCTTTCAGTGTGACCAGTTGGATGGTAAAAAAATGCTAGAAGTCTTTCAAAAGTAATTAGAAAGTAAACACTAAACATGCCAAAAACAAGGAAAAGAAAGGTTTTAAATCAAGAAAAAAGGCCTCAATCCTAGCTTTACTGGCACAAGGATTCAGTGAGCGTCAAGTTGCTTCTATCCTTAATATTTCAAAGACTGCAGTTCACAAAAAATGAATCATTGATTTGTATTGGTGGTGTATTGGTGAGACTGGCAGTTTTAAGAATAAAAACCCAAAATAAATTTTTCTGCAGTGGTCTCTTATAAGTATTTGATCACTTGAATCAAAAATTTTTCAAACGGAGGTCAAATGGTTCGAAAAAAGTTTGCACACTCTGCAGGAGGGATTTTGGCCCACTCCACCATACAGATCTTCTCTAGATTTGTCAGGTTTTGGGGCTGTTGCTGAGCAACACAGAGTTTCAGCCCCCTTCTAAAGATATTCAATTGGATTAAGCTCTGAAGGCCACTCCAGAATCTTGATATGCTTTTTACGGAGCAACTACTTGGCTTTTCTGGCTGTGTGCTTCGGGTCATTGTCATGTTGGAAAACCCAGCCATGACCCACCTTTAATGCTCTGACTGAGGAAAGGAGGTTTTTGCCCAATATGTCAATACATTGTCCCATTCATCCTCTCCTTAATTCAATGCAGTCGTCCTGTCCCCTGTGCAGAAAAACACCCCCAGAACAAGATGCTTCTAGCCCCATGCTTCACTGTAGGTATGGTATGGTATTATTGGGATGATACTCTTCATTCTTCCTTCAAACACGGCAAATGGAGTTAAGACCAAAAAGTTTTACTTTGGTCTCATCGGACCACAGGACTTTCTCCCATAACTCCTGTGGATTATCCAGATGGTCCCTGGCAACTTCAGACGGGCATGGACATGGGCTGACTTAGGCAGGGGAACCTTCCGTGCGATGCAAGATTTTAAACCATGACATCTCATCATGTATTACAGATAGTAGCCTTGGAAACGATGGTCTTAGCTCTCTTCACAACATTGACCAGCTCCTCATGTGTAGTTCTGGGCTGATTCTTCACCATTCTTAGCATTATTGAGTTCGTCCGTGGAGGCCCAGTCCGAGGGACATTGTCAGAAAATGGAAGAGGCTAATGATGACTCTCAATTGCTCCAACAGTTGCTCTTTTTTCACCAAGCTGCTTGGCAATTGCCCCGTAGCCCTTTCTAGCTTTGTGAAGGTCTACAATTTTGTCTCTTGTGTCTTTTGAGAGCTCTTTGGTTTTGCCCATGTTGCTACTTAGGCTTTGGCTGATTGTGGGGTGCACAGGTGTCTTTATGATAGCTAACGACCTCAAAAAGGTGTTACTAATTTAGAATCATGAGCAGAGTGTAGCTGGACCATTTAAAAGCAAAATAGCAGGTCTTTGAGGGTCAGAAATCTAGCTGATCAGCAAGCGAATATTTATTTGACACAGTCATTCCCAAGTAAATTGTTAAAAAAAAAAAAATCTGATTTCTGGATTTTTAGATTCTGTCTCTCACAGTGGAAATGCACCTATGCCGAAAAGTAAGAGAACTTGCAAAATCACAGGGTGATCAAATACTTATTGACCTCACTGTATGTATGTATGTATATATATATATATATATATATACACACAGTGCCCTCCACTAATATTGACACCCTTGGTAAATCTGCGCAACGGTGGCTGTGAAAATAAATCTGCATTGTTTGATCTTTCGTTCAAAAACTTGAATTAAAACAATTGAAATGGGGAGAACATCTCATTGTGAAATAAATGTTTTTCTCCAAACTAGTTGGCCACAATATCTCTGAAGTATATTCCCATTCATAATCACAATTTTGAGCTCTCCAGGGTGATTATTAACATGAAAATATCCAACCCTGGCTTCCTGTTTCACTGGAAGGGTATGCATGTCTCTAATACATTGCGAGGAGTAGAGTTTGAGTGGCTAAAGACTCTTCAAGGACCACAGCTGGAGACTTGCAGAACAAATCTCAGAGTCAGAAAACCTTTTAAAAAAAATAAAAATAGTCAAACAGCCCCAACATCAGCACATGTTGTTTGGGAGGGTTTAGGAAAAATTCTCACTCATCCAAAAACTATTTCCACCATGTTATGTTGTCAGACAGGACTGGAACTACAAATGGGACTGTCTGAAACTGATTATTGAAGCCAGATTTTTTAGCAGCACTCAGTCAAGATGGTTTAAGTGAACACAGGGATAAAAAGTACTCAACGTGTACAATGAAGTATACGTCTGTGTTTTGAATGTTGTGGCTCTATATTTCAGCTGGAGGTCCTGGACAGTTTGTTTAGACACACGGCATCATGGATTCTATCAAATACCCACAGATAACAGGGTTTCTGCAGGATTTTCAAATCTTTTTTAATGCCTTTTAATGCCATTTTTAAAATGTTTAATGCCATACGCAACAAATAACTAACACGACTGTGTATGATTGCTTGTATATTATAATGCATTTTTTCATGCGGTCTTACAATGAGGCAACAATGAACATATATTCCTCTGCTGAACATAATTAGAAATGGATCAGGAGACAGCTTAAAATGTCAGCGCTTATTTGCAGATTTCAAAATTTCAAATATCATCAAGTCTGAACAGAAAAAAATCTGAAACTTCGAACTCTTAGAGGCTAAAACTATATGGAAAATTAAGGTGCTAAAGCAACTACGAATAAACTTAATTACAGTGTCTTCATTTGTTTCATTGAAGATTTCCTTTGCTCGATTTTCCTACCATAGCGGCTCCACTGGAAGTAGTGGTGACTACAGCAGAGGCTGTCGTAGTACTTGTAGTAGTAGTCATGGACAAGTAATTATACATAGTTAATTGCTATCTGCCTTTTAGCGCCGATTTGTGACTTTTTGTTTGTTTTTAATATTAAAAAAAATATTATAATACAAAAACTAATTTAGAACAGAATTAATGACACTTATTTATTTACATTTTTTAATATAAAATAATAATCTGTAGCCTAACAAACACCAATGTTTGAACAAATATTACACAAACAAAACAAATGATTGTAAAACAAATAAATAAACAACTATTTTCCTGTAAAGGAATGGACAGTGGTTACAGATGGGGCATGCAGGTAGGCTGCAAGAGGACTAACAGTTTTTAACTGCAGTTTTAACCAAAAAAAGTTGCTAAATGCATCTAAACAATCAGCGTTGGATAATGTTTGTTTCATTAGAACACATTCACATAAATGAGTTAACTGTGTTTGGGATTAAAAGTAATAAAAGTTTGGAACCTCTTGCAATGTACACTAAAGTATTTCGTCATTACAAATACATTTTTAGGTAAGCTCTGCTTTATATCTTAATTTTCCCCATTTTCTATTATCTCTGCTTTATTTCTTAATAAGCATAGTTTATTATTATCCATCTATTTGTAAATGCAGTACTGTAAAGGCATTTTTAGTGTTTAAAATTAATTTAACCAATTGCAGAAAAAAATACTCTAAATATTTATTTAAATATTAATTTTATTTGATTAAATTATTATTTATACTAATTTAGAAATACCTTATGTTATGTGGTTATTTTGGAAGACTGCTGGCATAAGTAATTCTAAATGTTTTCTTATGCAAAGTTTTTTTATTTTATTTAATTTTTTTAAGGCACCCATGAAAGCCGTTCTTCTGACAGATGCAGTTTAAAACGAACAGTCCCGCTTCAGTGTCTGCAGTCAGATGAGATGTCGATAGGTTTTTTGTCAGTGACATTATTCCATAGTTATTTTCGTAACTGGTTATGAAGGAAAATGTCTCTCACCTCAGAAAAGTGAACTATCCTGTCCTGCCAGATGTTAAGCCGTGTTTGTTGCGTGCTAAATTTGCCTTGTTTTTATTATTCTAACTGACTTATAAATATATATAGTGGGACGCAGCTTGATGGCCATGGGACGTGGGTCCTAAGACCAAACGAGTTGAAAACCACTGCTTAGGTTCTCTCCGCCATCGTCTCTCTATTAAGCGCGAGCTCTGTGTACAGCAGAACAGACATTTCACATGTGAGAATGCCAATAACAAATGCAGGCAAATGTCTTTTATATTATCGCAAATTAGAAAAGGTTCAAATATGCTAAGGAATGATTATTTAGCAATAAGTAGGAAATTAAGTACCAATAGCAGAACGAACCCTAACCCTAACCCTAACCCTCCAGCCACGGTTTCTGGAATTTGCACATTTCTGCTTAGTTTTTTCCCCCTCCACATCACATTCGCCACTCTTAGAAAGTCTGTGTCTCACAATTTCGGACTGGCCAGAAGCAATTACCATGGTCTTCCATTGGGACAATAATCTAAACAAACATCAAAATAAACACAAGAATTAATCACTAAGCGCAAAATGAAACTTTTGCCATGGCTGTACCAGTCCTCTGACCTAAACCCTGAGTGAGGAGAACTAAAGAGAAGAAGCAACATGGAGCTGGTAGTCTAAAGGGTCTGGAGTGATTCTGGATGAAGGAATGGTCTCTTTTCTCTTATCAGGTGTTCTCCAAACTCTAGAGGCATTACAGGAGAAAACTCAGAGCCAACATGTATTGGCGTAAAACATTTATTTCATCATGAGTTTTTCTCCCTTTTTTCAATTGTATTACGTCAATGGTAGGTTAGAATTTGTGAATGAAAGTACAAAAGGATAAACAATGCAGAATTATTTTCAAAGCCACCTTTGCTCAGATTTACGAAGGGTCCCAATATTAGTGGAGGGCACTGTGTATGTATATATATATATATATATATACACAGAAAAAAATAAGAAACCACTGCAGAAAAATCAGTTTCTTTAGGGTTTTATTCTTAAAACTTTTCATCTCACCAATACACCACCAACACCACATGAAGTATGTTTGTGTAGAAATGTAATAAAAACTGGCATGAAATGCGTAGAGAGCTTAGAATACTCAAATAGATACTGCAGTGTCTCTTAATTTTTTCCAGAGCTGTATTTAAATATATAGTGGGTACGTAAAGTATTCAGAGCCCCTTAATTTTTCACTCTTTGTTATAATGCAGCCATTTGCTAAAATCATTTACGTTTGTTATTAATGTACACACAGTACGTCCATATTGACAGAAAAACAAAGAAGTGTTGACATTTTTGCAGATTTATTCAAAAAGAAAAACTGAACTATCACATGGTCTTAAGTATTCATACTCTTTGCTCAGTATTTAGTAGAAGCACCCTTTTGATCTAATTCAGCCCTTAGTCTTTTTGGGAAAGATGCAACAAGTTTTTACACCTGGATTTGGGGATCCTCTGCCATTCCTCCTTGCAGATCTTCTCCAGTTTTGTCAGGTTGGACGGTAAACATTGGTGGACAACCATTTTTAGGATATCCCTGTACTTGGCTGCATTCATCATTCCCTCGATTGCAACCAGCTGTCCTGTCTCTGCAGTCTCCTGTTCGTCTTTACCTGTCTCACCAAGGCCCTTCTCCCCCGATAGTTCAGTTTGGCCGGACCGCCAGCTCTAGGAAGGGTTCTGGTCGAACCAAACGTCTTCCATGTAAGAATTATGAAGGCCACTGAGCTCTTAGGAACCTTAAGAACTTGAACTTTAGAACTTGACCAGAACTGTGCCTTGCCACAATTCTGTGTCTGAGCTCTTCAGGCAGTTCCTTTGACCTTATGATTCTCATTTGCTCTGACATGCATTGTGAGCTGTAAGGTCTTATATAGACAGGTCTGTAGCTCTTTAATCAAGTCCAATCAGTATAATCCACCAGTCCATCCATGTAGAACCATCTCAAGGATGATCAGAAGAAATGGACAGCACAGAATTAAATATATGATATGAGTGTCACAACAATATTTTTTTGTGACATTTCAGGTTTTTTTTGCAATCTGCAAAAATGTCAAAAATTGTGTTTTTCTGTCAATACGGTGCAGTGTGTGCATTAATGAGAAAAAAAAATCAACTTCAATTGACATCAATTTAACAAAGAGTGAAACATTTAAGGGGTTCCGTACCCACTGTGTGCATATATATATATGTGTGTGTGTGTGTGTGTGTATTTATTTATATGTATTAGGGATGCATTAATAGAATTTGGCCAATAAATATTGGAAGGTGTTACATCGGTGTATCTTCTATTACAATCAATGTCAAATTTAACACATTTTATATATATACACATTGTATTTGCTGTTACTCTGGAATTATAAAGTAATTAAATGAAGCTTACTTTCTGGTTTTTCATCTCAACGACTGTTTCATTCTCATCGTAGAAACCAAACTGACTGAAAAGGAAGAAAACGATGCTCAATAAAAATCTCTCCGCAAAGAACATCGGAAAATAATCATTATATTTCAAGCTTCTATGAATCGGAGTTAAAGGTACCATAGAATGTAAAACTGTGTTTACCTTGGTATAGTTAAATAATAACAGTTCTGTACATGGAAATAACATACCCCGAGTCTCAAACACCAATGTTTCCTTCTTTTTGTGTAACATAGAAGGACATAACACTGACTGTGACATCACAATCAGAAACATACCCCCCCAAAATTTGGGCACTGTATACCCTCCCATGTTCTAGACCAGCCGCCAGCCGAACCTACACAGTCAAACCATCAGAAGCTCTGCATGTATTGTAAAGAAACAAGCAGGGCAATAGTGAAAATAGCAAATTATGGAAATAAATGTTCCAAGTTGTGTAGGGGATGTGAAGTTGATGGGGATGGGTTGATGTCTGTATTCGAAAAGGTACGGAAAGAAAATAACCCCTTCTAATAAAATAACCACTAAAAGGACATGGTTAGCTTGCTAGCAGTAGCCTGTCAAATTACAATATATAAGATTTCACTTACCACATAACAGAGTAAGGAGAGAGGACTTAAGATGATGGTGAATGATTTACAGATCCTGAGCACCACTGACAAACATCTGAGGCTCCATAGTATAAAGATTATGTGCGATTGCAAAGTGGAAGTGAAACTGAAACGTGACTCCTGACGTCCGCATTTTATGTACAGTATAATTACCTAAGGATATAACTGCGAGTCAAAGTACTGTAATATTGATTTTACTCCCTGTGTTTTTTTCCTGCTCTGTAAGCTATTATTCATGACAGTTTCAAATAAGCCAATAACAGAGCATTTAATTCTGAAGACAAATCCTAAGGTTGTAAATGGATTTTTTGCCCTTACTTAAGCCACATACCTTATAAGTAGATATCAGAGAACAGTTTATTTATATCAACGCAGTCTATGGCACCTTTAAAAATTACAGAAGTGACAAGTGATTTAACCAACCTTGACTGCCATGGAGTGATGACTCCATCATCAGCTCCACCAATCAGCACCAGCTTCTTAATGCGCAGGAAGTTTTGTTTCCAAGCTGCACAAAGACAATACTACATCACAAACCAGTAATAAACAGAAAATAGACTTTTTCCAGCTTAAAGCTGGTCATGTGATTGGTTTCCTCACCGGTAGAGTTGGGATTTGTTCTCTCATTGTTCAGTAAGGCAAGATAGTCGCTGCTGTTGATGTACATGTCTCTGTGATGAGGGTCTGAAGAAAAATAACACTGAAACATCACTGCATATCTCATTATACCATATAGAAACACTAGACTTCTTAATAATATCATTATTCTAACAAAAATATAAGAACTTAATGATTAGGGCTACAGTGTTTAAGAGTGATGTTATTGGGTTATTTGCTTTCCAAATGGTCCAAAGAACAGTGAGAAACAGTTCAGTTATGTTTCCACCTGAGCTTATTCAGTACAGCGTGATTACAACTGTTCACGGCCTGGAATTCTTACAATTCACTGTAAAGTGGTCATGCATTTATGACCTCGAGGTTAGATTATTGTAATGCTTTATTGGGTATATATATTACAGCAGTTACAGTCCTTACTAGAACAAGGAAGTATGAGCATATTAACCCGGTTCTGTCAACACTGCACAGGCTCCCTATTAAACATTATATAGATTTTAAAATTTAATTAATTACTTATAAAGCCCTGAATGGCTTAGCTCCTCAGTAGTTGAGCAAGCTCTTATCACATTATAGTCCTCCACGTCTGCTGCATTCTCAAAACTTCTTGCCATTTGATAATACCAAGTATATTAAAATCTACTGCAGTTGGCAGATCTTTTTTCTATTTAGCAACCACACTCTGGAGCAATTTACCTAATACTGTTCGGGAGGCAGACACACTCTGTCAGTTTAAATCTAGATTAAAGACACATCTCTTTACTCTGGTTTACACTTAACATACCAATATGCATTCATTAATCAAATCCGCTAAAGGATTGTTAGGCTGCATTAATTAGATCAGCCGGAACCGGGAACACTCCCCTTAACACACAATGCACTCGAAACTTTGTAAAAAGAATGGCATCTACGCTAATATTAGTCTGCCTCCCTCTTATTCTGTTCCTCAGTCCGTATCCAGATCAGATGGTGTACCAGCACAAAGAGATGATTTAATTGGAGACAAGAACACCTAGATGAGCTCCATGGACAGATCGCCGGACCCAGATGCACACAAACACTGTAAGTCCTTTACACAATCTGACATGTGCTTAAAATTGAACTGGAAATTAGGTGCTGGGTATCCGGCCAGAGGAGAACCGGCCCCAACTAAGCCTGGTTCTCCCAAGGTTTTTTTCCTCATTTTCTCATGGATGGGGTTTTGGTTCCTTGCTACTGTCACTTCTGGCTTGCTTAGTTGGGGACACCTGATTTCTAGTGATTATCGTCGTCTTGACTACGTCTCTGCATTTGATAAATAAATTGTTTAATTCTCATCATTATACATTCTCATCACTCTGTTCTCCTACTTGATAATGTTCACTGCTTTGCTTCAATCTGTATTGTTAGAAGCGCTATATAAATAATTGATTGATTCAAAACTAATTAGTTTACTTAAAAATGCGAACTGACAATGCATGCAAAAATACAGAAAGCATGCAAAAAGACAATTCTACCATCATTTATGCACTCTCACATCATTCTAAACCTCCATGACACCAGGGATCTAAGCCAAATTTTTTCGTTGTCAACCTACTTTTTCAGGCTACATCGTTCTTTTTTTAGTGTAGCACTATTTAAATACTTGAAATCAACTAACAGAACAACTTTTTTGCAACAGAAAACTGTTTTGTTTAAAGTGAATTAAATGCCTCTGAATGTTCACTGCACTCACAAACATATGTCATGATGTAATGCTCAAACCTGCAAAAAACTGTAAATAATCTGAGCAGATTTGAATGTAATGTTGTAATCTACACTTTTCATCAGTGTTAATTTTGACAATGGAAATCGATTCAGTTTAATTTTTTGCCCTTGTACTGATTTCAGAAGCTTTTTTTGGTTGTTGTTTTTTCAGTGGTATTTTTTTCCCAAGCCAATTTAATGGTTTAGGTAGCAGCAGTATTGATGTGTCTGATGCATTCACCCACTCACCATTCCAGTAGTTACAGATTGATATTTTCTGGCCCACTGCAGTATAGCACACATGATACAGGTTGGATTTAACAAACTGAGGGAAGAGGTACTTCAGATAGTCTGTGTCTACAAAAGAAGGACAAATATGAAACAAACAGCATTTAAATTCAATGCTGAACCAGGACAGCAGTCTGTAAAAACACTAAAGCAAGTGTGTTACCTCCATACTGCCCCGCCTGCGGAGAGGATAGAGATATGAAAGAGTGTACATTATGGTCTGGAAGAGTGGACAGGATTCCTCGACACACCAGGCCACCTGAAACAAATTCAGACATGTTCTTATATAACATTTATATAAGCCAAGGTGACACAAAAATCCCAAAGAGTAAGAGCTAAATGAGGATGGTGGCAAAAATAATATATATATATATATAGTGAAACTTTACAACGGAGTTAAGTAACTGCACTAAAATATTTACAAGAAAGAAAATAAAACTTTCAACAATTTAGCTAGGTCAAATACACAAATAATAAATACAAATCCAGCAGAAAGTTAGATTTGGATGCTCCTGACTTATGGATCACACTTGCACTCTTATATGACTGAATACACTGAGTGTAACCTTTTCCATTAAATGAATGTACTGCATTTTACGACTTTAATATTAATAATAAATGTAATAAATATTAATACATGAGAATATAAATATTTATACATTAATACAAATATAGGAGATTTTACTAAACAATATTTGTGTTGTGTAATAATTTATTTAATTAATTGTTTCTCTGATTAAAACATAAAAAAAGCCATTTCAAATCCAGTGTGAAGATCTGGACAGAAAAATTATATCCACATGTTATACCATGGTGTGGCCATTAGAGGCCTATATAACTCTCTCACATTTATGTAGAGGGCTATGTGTCTGTTTTGCACTCATAATGGTTTAAAGCAGGGCTTCTCAATCCTGGTCCTGGAGGTCCAATGTCTTGCAAGGTTTTGCTCCAACCTTGATTAATCTCACCTGCCTGTAGCTTACAAGTAATCCTGAACATTTTAATTAGCTGGTTCAGGTGCGTTTGATTAGGGTAGGAGCAAACATTTGCAGGACAGCGGAACTCCAGGACCAGGATTGAGAAGCCCTGGTTTAGAGTTTCATCCTATTAATGTATGCATTGCAAGTAGCACAAAAGTCACATACCACTGCATTTACATATAAATCCAATAGAAAATCTAAATGTAAATTTTCCAGTCTTAGAATTAGAAGGCTTAAACAATGCTAACTATTTTAAGACCATAATTTTTGTATTGTGGTATTACCTACTTGACAATTAAGCACAAATTCTCATTAATTTAATGCAAAAAACATAGCATTTATACACAGTAGCATTATTTGTACTTTTATTTAATCTGATTTATTTACACTTTTAACAGACAATCAGAATTAAAGCACATAAAAAGAACATATAATTCAAAGTAAAAGATGAAAGTAAATTTACAGTGTAATGCACTATTTTGTAGAGAGATTCAGAGCCAAATTACAAGGTAAAAATTACTTAAGATGACAGCACAATTTTTTTTTTTACACAGAGAAATGTCTATTAGAAAAAAAAACTATTGCCTAGCCATCTTTGTTGCATTACACAACAAATAATTCGTAATTAAAGATTATACTTCTAGAGGTACATGCACAAACGTAGGTAAAAGTATATCTGTGGCCCATAGTTATGTCGTATGCAATTATTTTGATAGATGGAATGAAGATATTTAATCAGCATTTGTTTTTGATACATTCCCCTTAAAAGGAAAAAAAAGTATCATCTGTATGCAAAGTGACCAATGTTTGGCTTTTGACCACTGAAAATGTGTACAACTGAACAATTAACTCAAGGAGACACTAAAATCACCGTCTCTGCAATCTCTGCAGATCAAGCATACAGGTCCTTTACAATGAAGATACCAAAAGAAATGTTTGTTAAGAACAGGGGTCCTACACATCTTCCATTTCAAAATACTTCTCCATCATTGTATTTTGTATATACAGGTCCTTTTCAAAAAATTAGCATATTGTGATAAAGTACATTATTTTCTGTAATGTACTGATAAACATTAGACTTTCATATATTTTAGA
>JAUMHI010000064.1:308120-326248 GCA_032359435.1 Enteromius unitaeniatus
GGGGTTTTCATGAGCTGTATGCCCAAATCATCAATATTAAAACAATAAAAGGCTTGAAACTACTTCAGTTGTGTGTACTGAATCTAAAATATATGAAAGTCTAATGTTTATCAGTCCCTTACACAAAATAATGAACTTTATCACAATATGCTAATTTTTTGAAAAGGACCTGTAGTACATTTATACTTTTTTTTTTTTTTTTTTTTTAAATCAGGGTTTTCTTGTCATTTCTCTAAGCTACATTAACATACATACAGAACTCAAAGTTCTAAGTTAAGTCTTGGCTCTCTTTAACACAAACTTTGTGGAATCTAAAAATATCCCAGCACAAAATGTATAAATATAACAAATAAATAAATACCTACCATCCATACATAAATAGGAGCAAATTTGTTAAACACAAACCTTTCATACTCCGATTTCTTTTTTCCATAATTTTCCAAACATGGAAAATCTAATTCCATACTTTTCCAAACCTCATAGGAAAACTGTAGGAACTAACATTTAAAGGGCTACTCCACCCTAAAATTAACATTTTGTCTTTAATCACTTTTGCCCAATGTTGTTCGTCTTCAGAATACATTTTAAGACTGTCCCATTGACTGCCAAGTAATGAACACTGCCAAGAAAAGTATTTACGCTAATATTAGTCTGTCTCTCTCTTATTCTGTTCCTCGGTCCATATCCTCGGTCCATCAGATCAGATGGTGTATCAGCACAAAGAGATGATCTTCATCAGAGACCAGAACACCTAGATGAGCTCCGTGGACAGATCGGCGGATCCAGATGCACACACACATTTTTCCCCCATTTTCTTATGGATGGGGTTTTGGTTCCTTGCCGCTGTCGCCTCCAACTTGCTTAATTGGGGACACCTGATTTCTAGTTATTATCGTCGTTTTTGATTACAGAGACCGTCTCTGGATTTGATAAATAAAGTTTAATATCGTCATTATACATTACCATTACTCTGTTTTCCTACTTGAAATTGTTCAGTGCTTTGCTTTGACTTGAAGTCACTTTTATTTATATAGCGCTTTTAACAATAAAGACTTGACTTTCAACAGACTTGACTTGACTTGAAACTTGACTTTAAAGACGTCTTCAGACTCATCCATCTGCCATGGACAGCATCTGATGTACAAACAAAATGGAAAGATGTCTTGTACATGTATTTAAGCTTTGATTTGTACAAGCAGCGTATCTTTCCATCGTGTTTCCGTTACAGGTTTGGAATGACATAGGGGTAAGTGATCAATGACAAAATGTTCATTTTTGGGTGGGGTAACTCTTTAAGATATCTTCAATAATTAAAAGACAGGCAGTAAACAAAACAAAATGAAATACATTTTTGAACTTTCACAATTGTCATATCAAGAGTTTTTGCCAATAAACTTACCAACCTCCATTTAAAAATAATATGACGCGATTTATAATAATAATGACGCTGCCATATTTATAAGATCTCAGCTCAAAATAGTCAATTTGGCCCCTCTCTACAAAATAGTAGCGTACTCAGTAAATATACCATAATATTTCGGGGTCCACTTAATTTCTTTCTTTCTTCAAAAACATCAAAATCAAACATTTGAAACAGGGACCTTTATCTTTGTTAGTCATTGTCCTTTCTAGTGTTTAATACAGCTCCTCCAGCCATGCTTAAACCTCAGCCTCAGATAAAAAAAAAAAAAGGAAAGAAAAGAAAAAGTTTGTTATCACTGCTCAGCAAACCACGGAGTAATGCTACAAAGCTGCATGTGGTGCCCATCAACAGCCTCTAGGCATATGTCTATTCACAATATAGCACACAACTTAATACTATCATGTGGGCTACAAACCCTGCGAGTAACAGATGAGGTGGACGCCATTGGCTGCATTCTGCATGATGGGATATATGGCCTCAGTGAAGCCCTCCACCTGCTTCCAGAGTGGCTGCAAGCTGGCGCTGCGGTCAAACAGGTCCAGGACAGTCACATTAGTGCCCGGGTGAGACTGTAACCAGACAAAACACACACAAAAAAAATAAATCAGTTACATATCAACACACAACAAACTGTGCTCTGCAACAAACATGTGCAGCATGTGGTGTATTTGTTTGAATCTTTTCATATTTTTTCTGCCCTCATTTATAAAGAACTATACATCAAAACAACTGTATATATCACAGGCCTATTATTTAAGTAAATAGGCTAAGCTTTTTTTAATAAGTCAGTACATTTTATTTTTATACTCATTATTTGTTTTTGTTTTTTTTTTTATTGATAAACCACATATGCTTTGGCATATATTTGTAGTTTCATGTATTGTACATTTTATATGGTATTTATTTTAATAATAACACAAAAAATAATGCATTTTATTTGTAAAGCGTTTTCCTAAATACAAAGCGTTACGGTAAAACTAAAAGAACAATACAAAAATACAATAATTCCTTTATAAATACAATAATAACTTAATAAAACCTTAAATAAACGGACAGAATTTTAGGTAGACTATAAAAACGACCATTTATCACTGTACCATATGGTTACGGACGAGGCTGTTTGTCTTTAATATAAGGCTCTATTGTAGAGTCATTGTCCGTATATTGACCCTGCGCAAATGTAGAGATTTGATACTATTAGTGGCACAAAGTAAGGATAGCAAACACGTAATATTATTATCAGATGAATGGTTTACCAGGTTGATGAATCGGTGAAGGTTAATAAAATCCGCAGAGCTGTCGAAGAGCCCGTGAATGATGATGACCGGTTTATACGCGACACACACACACAACACACACACCGCGAGCAGCGTCCACACACACGTACCCTTCATCATAACAATAACAACGACAGCAATTTAAGGAAAACGCGACTTATTCAGATAAACGTTTGCAAAGTTACAATACAACCAAAACAGTAACGTAATAAGTGATCCATGTGGAGCTTCTGTATGTGAGTTTCGCTGTGCGCTCGGCTCCGTTTATCATATTTAGGCAGATATGTTTCTGTTTGTGTTGCTTCCGGTCAGTACATCAACAAAAGCGTTTGCTACGTCATATCCGTGCTCATTTGCCCTCCCAGACGTATATAAATAAATATCTGTGAAAATATTTTTTTCAAAATGTATTATTCCTCTGCAAGTTATTATGCAAATAGATGGAAAAACAAAATGTTTGGGACAGATGAAATTAATGCAGAGGTAGGCTTCACGCATGGACGCAAATATCTGTTTTGATAGAATTAACTAAAACTAAACTAAAATTTAAGTTTAGCTTGATGTACATCCTTCATCTTGTCTATTTTCATTGGAGCTATTAATACCATCAACCAAATTAAAGTGAACTTCTATAAAACTAAGAAAATTGTGGATTATAAGCCTTGGATTTCTCTTGTTTTAATTGTATGTTGAAGTTCAAGTGGCTTAAATATGTTAGAGCAAATTGAACGAATTTTGAGTTTTTTATTCGCAGGTTTATTTAGAAAACCTGGTGAAATTGATTTCCTACTAAGATGTGATTTTTACTGTTTCCAGACTACCAATCAAATTATCTTCCTTTCACCAGCAGGTCTTGCTGTATTGGAAATTATTATACAACCACAATTTCACTCCACACAAAACCCCAATTTGAACAATAGTTTTGTTGTATTTAGATATGTCTCTGTATATTCTTAATTGGCTTGAAAAGGGTGTTCATCCAATATTTTATTTAATGAACTTTGCGCCATGGTTTTCCTTCTGTGATTTCTTTTCGAAATACAGTTTAAAAAATTTTTTGTACAACTTTTGTAAAATTTTTCAACATACCATGACCAGATGATTCATTTGAACACAAATTCATATTTTGTTCTTACAAGTAATGCAGGTATTTCCAAACTTTTTTTGTAATTTTAAACTTTCACAATATTTTAATAGTTATTGCATTTGCATGTTCGTGGTTCTCTGATGTTGGTTAATGGACACATGTAAGCATGGTAAACAAATAAAATACTTTGAATTTGTAAATAAATTAGTAACTTTCCTTTAACTCACAAACCCTGCAGTACTTTTACAAACGTTTGGGAAACCTTCACATAAAGCAACGTTTCTGATTCTGGGCGCCCCCCAGTAGTGTACAATGTGTGTTTCTCCCTAATCAAACACACCCAATTTAACTCATGAGTGTATTAGAAGAAATTCCAGGACCTGAAATGGGTATGTCAGATAAGGTACAAAACATACAAAATGTGCAGTCCTGTGGGGCACACAGGATCAGGCAGCTGACCAATTCACTAAGACTTTCTATGTGTGAGCATAGAAGTGTGTAGTAGATGATATTTAGCCCTTGCTGTGGCAGTGACTCTAAAAGCCAGATGTCTGGGATGGGATGCTTGACTGAGCTTTTTGTTTGAGCAGGGTAATAAGCCAAGAGAGACCTTACAGTAGAGTGACCACATGTGCCATTTTGCCCTGATGCTTTCTGACAAGTATTTCTATATTATTGGTCATATCTATCTTTGGCTTTGTTTGTGTGCAGACCAGTTAGAGATATAGAGCTCATGAGAAGGAAAAAAATAATAAAAACATAATTTGGTACCACTGTACTCAATTTATTACAAGATAACAACCTTTTTTTCAGGACATAATGAGCAACAGGGATCTCCCATATCTTTAAATAGTAACACTATCTGATTGTGTAACACAATCAATGATTTCACACAAATATAAACGTGCCATTTAAATATTTGGTCACTTCCTGAAAAAAAAAAAAAAAAAAAAAAACGCATTTAAAGAGGAAAAAGTGTACATCAAATTGAATTGCTGGTATGTTGCACAAACTCACTTATTTGTAACTCATGCTGTAAAGGGACACAAATGCACAAAATGAGATAATGTAATATTTTATACACTTTTAAGTTTGGTATTACATTTGATTGGTGGTTTAAGCTTTCATGGCTGTTCTGAAAATACCAAAATAGCTATGTATTTCTTATTAGCAAATGATCCACCATACATGTACACCTCCATCTCAGGTGCTTGAATGCAATGTACTTCATGCAAGCTTCTATAAAGACCACTCGTTTAACAAAGCCAGGCACTTTCAGAACCTCATTCTGTTCACCACAAATTAGAACTGTGTTCCTGAAGCTGGATTAGAGCTGGATCTCTGAATGTCTAGATGGCGCTAAACAGTAGGCTGAAATAACTCCTGGAGATCACGAAGCGATCGTTCCAATGTGAGAGCCAGCTTCTCTGCGTTGGTTTCCTCACAGCAGTTGAAGGCAGTTACAGAGAAGTGGACGTGATCATGCTGTGGATTGTAACAGACTGCATATCCATCTGGAACCAGCGGTCCAAAACACATCACACTGTCTGTGTTTGTGGGCACCTGTGAGGAATATGCAACATGCAAGTGCTAAAAAACAAAACAAACAAACCAAAAAAACAGAGCACAGGGTGCCTTCTAAAGTGCTGCTATAACCAAGCAGGAGGGAAAAAATAAAGTTTTTATGATTGATCATCGCTACCACAGCAGAGTATTCGATCACTCGTGCAGGTCTATGTAAAGTGACCCATTATGATTTTTGAAAATCACCTTTCATGCAGTTACACAGCTCTACGTTAATAAAAACATCCTGCAAAGTTTTATATCTTAAAGTGCACTGCATATAGTTATTATCTTTCAAAAGAAAGAGTCAACTTATGAGGATTCATTTTTAAAAATGAATCTCAAGATGTTTTATGTTGACATGCATGTCACGCTGTTGTTGGGGACTCCCAAAACCAAAATATCAACCTTTCATAACCCATAATGTGGACACTTTAATCTTATCAAGATTTTTACAAAAAACAAAACAAAACAAACAAAAAAAGTTTAGAGAAACACAAATTTCTCAGTCTTTCTTAAAATCCTGCATTGACTTGTGCCTCTTTATAAGTTACCTGTCCTGTTCGGAGTTTCCAGTGAGTGGCAAGTCCATAGGCTGTGTCCATAAAGATTCGGGGCACGCTCAGTCCCTCCTCAATGGCTTGAAGTTTAAGACCCAGCAAGTGGCGATCTATACCCTGTCCCATCAGCGACTGATCAAAAATGACACTCATTATGCAGTAAATTATGCAAAAAATTAGGACCTGGTAAGGGAGTCAGAGGTTTCCATGTTATTCACCTGCTCTGTGAGGATGCTGTACCCATCAACAGCCTCTCTTAGCAGCTGCACCTTAGCTTCTCTCTAAAACACACACACACACACTTAATGATCAGCATTACTTATGAATGTAACCTTACGTGGTCTCCCTCTCCACCATGCTAAAACACAGGGCCGTAGCCGGGGGGGGGGGGCCCACTGCCAAAGGTTCAGAATTTTTTGTTATTATTATTTTACTTTTTTTTTTTTTTTTGAGACAGATTAAAATTGTTGGGCATTATTTAAAATATCACTTTATTACAAAACAAAAACAAACAAACAAACAAAAAAACCGCGACATGTGATAAGTCTGTCAAATATAAAAAAAAACGTCAGTTGCAGCGCAAAGCATCCAATGGTGTATAATACTGGGTCGAAAAGAGCAGGAGAGACGGAAGAGAAAGCAGGCAGCAGCGTCATTATCGCAGAATATTGAACATATGTTCAAAAAGTCTGCCAAACAGAGTAAGTCTCTGTTATATATACTACCTCAAGATCAAATTGCTAATGCTAGTTAAGTGGTAGCTAATCGTCAACCCCACATCACATAGAATAGCTCTCTTGGGCCTTTTCTTGAGCAGTCTGAATGGCTATGACAAGTCTGTAACATCTTAAATGAACGTTAACAGACAGTAGCCTATCTGATGGATCTGTGAATTTATTATGTTAAATAATGTTAATCGATCAAAAAAGAAAAAAAAAAAAGAAAAGAAAGAACAACGAGTTCAATGCGTAAACAAACCTGCATCAACTCAATCTTTTTTCCCCTCAGCTCAAAATCACGAGTTTATATCCCTCACTTCTTGCTTTATTTCTTAGAACTGACAAACTCGCTGTTGTTGAGTTAAATCAAGTTATAAAGTCAGAACTAGAAGACATGGACTTGCATTTGTTGAAAAAACAAACAAACAAAAAAAAACAGAATTGTGCGATAAAATAGGTAAATGTTATGTAAAATGTTACAGGTTTAAATTGTACTTTATTTCATGCTGCAACTGAAACATGTTGCAAATAAAATGTCCTCTATAAACTGACCCATTTTTTAAATCAAACTTAAAGTAGAGTAATCTTAGTAGGTTTCATCCGCAGTTCGTCTGTTTAAACCAGAGATGCAAACAAGGGGGGAAAATGTGAGAACATTAAATGGATTGGGGAACATGCTCCACGTTAAATTTCTTATAAAGATATTAGAAGCTTTACATGCTCATTTGCAGTTACTTTAAGGTATTTTTAAAAAATATTTTTACTAACTTATATTTTCTTCTATATTTACATTTTGTTGCCACATTTGACAAAAATCAATAAATATTTATTTGGTCAAAATCACCTATTATAAAAGATGAAGTGCTATTGTTGCGGAAATTCATTTTTTATCTGTTTAATTCATAAATAACAATAATCATAACCTTTTGCTTTATGTGTAATGAACTTTTAAGCTGCCTTTCTGTGTCTGTCCTTTTGTGGAAAATGTCAACTGTTTTTAGTTTCTGTAACCTTGGGTGTGTGCTAAGAGATATAAAGAGAAGCGAGTGTCTCCCTCCTTGGTCACACTCAACAAACAAACACACAAACAAAAAAAAAACAATAGTGACTTCTACTCCAAACGGCTCCATTACTCACAGAAACGAAATCATTGTCAAAGGCCTTTATGAAGCTCAGCATCTGATTGGTTGGGGAGCGGATGTAGTCTGTTCTTCCTCCCCGGAAAATCCTCAGAGAGGCAATGTCACAGGCAGCACACACTTCACTGTGGACTCTAGCAGAGAACAGAAGCCAAATGCACACTTTATTTATTCACTTTTATCTTCTGTCTTTACTAGATAACGTCAGAACTTCTGCTAAAAGCCTTACCTGTAGTAGGCCAGCTGAATCGCCACCTGGATGAAGGAGTTTGGACTCAGCTTAAGTTGTTTGACAAACTCTTTTCCAAAACGTTGGAAGTTAAAACATTTGATGTCCAAATCATTGATGAGACTAAGGGGAGAATTTAGTTTTAAAAATGCAAATGAAGATATCATTATCAGCATAAAGTTCTTAATTTCCTCCACATCTTAATAAACACAAGAGACAATGTTATTCTCTAATTTGAAAAGAAAACCCAATAATCAATCTGTTATGGTACAGTTGGGTTGTAGTCATACTGCACGATTCAGAACAGTTCAAGTTCGGTGTCCACTGCTTTAAAAACTGCCAGTCTTGAAAGTTTACATTACAGCCTCAAACTCATCCATGCCTCAAAATGCCAACATTCTGTAAACTGCAAATATTTACACACACAGACTTATGTTTGACTTGGCTTTGGCTTTTATTACTCAAACATAGCTAACAGATGTAGAATTCTTAGTAGCAAGCTAATGTTTGTGTGTGCCATAAAACAGTTGTAAATTATACGTAAAGTTGTAAAGTACGTAAATTATTCCAATTTAATATCTGTTTTCATACTATTACATAATATGAAAATCTATTACTGTGGACAGATCACCGGAACCAAATGCACACACACACACACACACACACTACAAGTTTTTTTGCCTTTCTGACATGTGCTTAAAATCAAACTGGAAATTAGGTGCTGAGTTTCAGGCCAGAGGAGAGTTGGCCCCAACTAAGCCTGGTTTCTCCGAAGGTTTTTTCCTTCTCCCTATTCTCTCACGGATAGGGTTTTGGTTTCTTGCCACTGTCGCCTTTTTTTCTAGTGATTATCGTCGTTTGGATTACAGAGACCATCTCTGCATTTGATAAATAAACATCACTCTGTTCTACTTGATAATGTTCAGTGCTTTGCTACAATCTGTATTGTTAAAAGTGCTATATAAATAAAAGTGACCGATTGATTGATAACTTAAAGTATAGTCATAATCTTTATCCTTTAAAACATAATATTGTGACCGGTAATGGCAAATAGTTTCAGTGAGAAAACGCGGACAGAATGGCAGAATCCAGTTTCAGAAATGTAATTTACTGTATAACGCGAAATGTCATGAGATTTGTCAAAGTTTGGATGAATTAATCAAATGTAAGTCAGTACACTTGAATCGACTCCATTGACTAGTATCTGCAAAGACTGTTCAAATATAATTCCTGCATGTTCTACATGTCTCTGTATAAATGTTAATGGCACAGACGCTTTGTTTACTACACACATACTGAAGTCCGCGACGCTCTCAATGTTTTCAACTTCTGCCATCTCACTAAATGAGGACATAAATACATCAATGCATCCTCAGAACCGCTCTGAGAGTCACTTCATGAGCACTTACATTTGCAAGATGTTTTTAATCACGTAGAGCTGTGTTACTGCATGAAAGGTCATTTAAAAAAATTATAATGGGGCACTTTAAATAGACCTCAGAGTGGGGATGTGCACGAGTGATAGAATACTCTGCTGTGGTAGCGACGATCAATCATAAAAACGTTACATTTGAGTAAAACTATCATGATATATACTTTAACCTGTCCCAAGTTACTGGTATTGGTTTTCTGTGTTTGCTGTATGTTTATAGTGGTGGTAGTAATACTACAATGCACCAGAGGGCGCTAGAGGTAGGGTTCGATTCAGCATATAGCAGTAGAGGGTGAGGAAGACGACAGATTTGTTTGGTGGAGGGAGCATGCGACGAGGCTCTCTTTCTCTGGGCCGAAATCCGAGGGACTGGATTCAGTCTGGGGCTAACTAGAAACTTTGTTTCAACATACTCAATGTTTTCCACACATAAGACTAAGTCCAGCAAAGTTGGGAAGGTGTTGTACCTATTTTTATTTTTTTGTGTTGTATTTTTTCCCCCCATCAAAGATACTGGTTTGTTTATTGTGTTATATATTTTTTTTGGTTTAGTAATAGGGTTTAAGTTGAACACACAGAGAAAAAAAGAAAGAATAATAAACAAAGATCACACAGAAGCAGCTTGGTGATTGTTTCTTTAATTCAATAACAAGTAAAGAAATTACTCTGGTAACACGGGAAGTGTTACACTACATAGACCTATGACAAGACTACAAACGTCCTAATGGCAATTCGTCAAAATAAAGCTTTGGTTTAGAGCTACTACTATGACTAAAACAAAGACACTTTTTTTTTCTTTTATAATAATTACAGAATATGCTATTTCTTCCATGTTTTCATTATAATAGCAAACTCATTTGTCAAAAAAAATTTATAAAATGGAGTTTAACTCTCATTTGATTAAAGATAAATGAAATGTTTTATGGCTTCATCTTCACTACGCTACAAATTAAAACTGACTAAATTAAAATTACTGTCACTATAGGCCAAGATTAGGCTATAGGATATTGAACCAAGTCTGTCTATAATAGGGTATTAGTGTTATAGTTATAATTAAAATTGTTGCGGTCTTCTTAACTTCTACAATGGAGACAATTAAATTATTTACACTTTGTTGAAGTTTTGTGTTCCTAAACAGCACCCTTAAAGTACTGCCACACTTTTTTGTTACCGTTGTTGTATGTGGCTAAGCTGTGGAGAGGACTAAGTTTACTGCTGGCGTTGTTTTCCCTGCTTCTGTATAATTGACCATGTAAGTGATTTATTTTCCTTGTACCTTTTATTTAGTACCTTTTATTTAGCATTGTTTAATGATAAATGTAAACTCTATATTTTTCCCAAGCACACATTCACATCTATATGTACCTCCTTGGAAAAAAATATATGAAGAATTATGAGAGGTTATGCTATTATACATACATTTCTAATATGCAAATTATTGAAGCCAAATACATTTGCCGAAGCTGTTTAGCTGTAGTACACTATTCATAGGCTTAATCATGAAGCATAAAGTGACCCCGGATTTAACTCTCTCTTTATATACCCTTATTGAAGATGACGTGGCTTCAAGTGCAACCAACACCAGTGAAGGCAGAGCCCTTGTTATTATTAATTTTGACATTCATTTACATTTTTACACCAGACATATATATTGGTCTACTTGGTCTTTAATAATCGGTTTATGTCCTAAAAATCACATAACGGTCGATCCCTACATTCATTACATATTTCTTATTATTGAAACTCTGCGTTGTTTCACCATCACTGCATCTTCCTATTTTTTTCACCTGCACACACACACACACCCGGAGCAGTGGGCAGCCAATGCTGCGGCGCCCCGGGGAGTAGTTGGGGGATCTTTGCCTTGCTCAAGGGTCTCACCTTAGTCGTGGTATTGAAGGTGAAGAGAGTGCTGGTTAATCACTCCCACCACCTACAATTCCTGCCGGACTTGGGACTCCAACCTGCAACCTTTTGGTTACAGGTCTGGTTACATTTTCTGCATCCTCTGTTATCAATATGTGCTAGTATATTATATATATTTTTTGCTTTTTGTACATATGCGTTGCATGTTTCTGGAGATCAAGTTGGGACTCAGACCACAAGGAGACATCAAGGAGAGACCTTCTGGTTACAGGCCAGAGTCTCTAACCATTAGGCCACGACTGCCTCAGCTTGATGTCCAGAAACATCCATATATACACTAGCACACATTGGTAACAGAAGATGCAGAAAATGTAAATGGGACTAGAAAAGGAAGACCTTGCACTCATGGGGCAGCACTGGCAAGTCTCGCAAACTAAATAAATTGAAGTTGACAACACTGCTGTAATCATTGTCAACAGAATAGTGTAATCGAAATCAACAAAATAGCCCTGCGTTAACAATGTGACAGCTACCAAAACACTACTAAGGAGACATTTAAGACAGTATTGTGATAATACAACTATAACTTTAGCAAATTTAGACTGGTCCAATCCCCTGTGATCTCAAGACAAGACTACTGCAATGCATCTGGCCAACCTTCCAGCTAGCACAGCTAAAAAAAAAAAAAAGAGCCCAAAACAGTAATAGGCAATTGAACTCACATATCCAGGTTCTGCTTGGCCATCTCTAGATCCCATTTGATCTCAGAATTGATGTAGAAGTAGAGTTTCTTGGGCATGGGCAGAGGAATCAAAGGAGCTCGCATTCTGTCCGGTTTCTTACTAACAGAAAAAAAACATTGTCAATTACAGTTACCACACTAATGTCTTTTTAGGCAAGTATCTCACTAGCTGAGAGTCTGTGCATGTGCACCTCATAAACCTCCAACAGACAAGAATTCATCCAAAATTCTGTAGGAGTGACATTATTAAACAAAACTATTTGGCAAGTAAGATGCTGCCTAATAAAGCAATGCAGAGATTGGAAGTGCATTGATGAGTTTGTCTTAAGGCATGAATATTAGGTTTGCAAATACCAGTATTCTAGTATGTGATCCAACAACGTGACTATCGGTGGACCTTCTGCTGTCGCATGTTCATACAAGAGACCCCAAGAGCCATCCTCACCAACAACAAACTGAACACAAAGCAGAGGGCAATATAATTAAAAAAAGGCAAATAAACATATGCAGTGGAAAAAAAAGGTTAATCAAAATTAAGAAAAAATGAATCCTTAAATTAGATTAATTATGGTTAACTCATTACTGAATTCAGTTTCAAGCAAACAAACAAAAATAAAAAATAAAAAAAGAAATAAGCTAATGTCTAAATATAAGGTTCAGCAATTTGTGTGGATGACACTCACAGCACAAATTATTGAACAGCAATCTTTCCTTAATACAACATTGTGAAAATGGAAACATTATAATTATAATAACAGCAAAAAAGCTAAAAAAAAAAAAAAAAACAGAATTAGGTTTTTATAATGTGTAGGACATTATAATGCGTTTATAATGCGTTTCAGGACACAAGTAGTTGTAGATGGTAATATATTTTATGTTGGGCCATTCAGTTTCTCAAATAAAAGGAAGGTAAGGAAAATGGGTACTGACACAGACCAATAAAATTTGTTTATCAATATATCTCCTCTTCTCAGGTTCACATAGGGTGGTGAAATAATCCTTTAACATGGTTATAAAAAATGAACGGTTCTTGTCTGCGATTACGTATCCCTCCTGAGTTCCTAAACACTTATTTTTTGGGTCAACAGCTTATGAAAACAGCTCTATGTTTCTATATGTAGTTTGAGATGCTTCTATTTACTAAAACTTTACAACATGCTACGTGCTGTTATATCCTAAACCCTGAAAAACTGGAGCACCCAGATGAACTTAAACATCTGCCCTGGTCAGACAAATCCTTTGAATATGATCGAACACTGCAGCATTGTTGGAAAGACTCCCACTGTCAACATTCCTTAACCAACAAGCAGATGAGCGTATTTAAAGAAGGTCGAAAGCTGTGTTAAAGGCAAATGGTGGTAAAACACCTTTACCCACACATTATTCTGTAGATCTTACAATGTATAAAGATGCAGTCCTCACTGGTCTTAAACAAACTCTATTAATAAAGCTTTACACATGCTGAGTAATGATGATTATTACATGATTCACACACACATTTCTTTGTTATTTGTACCATGATCAGGGTTTCCATACTTACTTATTAACGAGAGCCAGTCCTTGTTTAGTTCTAGTTTAAATGCTAGAGCATTAGGACCGGGCCTTGGCCATGCAGCTCACCTGTAGCGTCTTGTCAAACCAACGATTGCCACTGTTTGAGAAAGTCCCACCGCCATGCAAAATCTGTGCTGCCATTCGACTAGAATACCTGCCGAACAACCAACATCCTTAGAACCGCATCAAACCATCACTGGTAAAGATCTAAACAATTTTGTTTTCATCTAGATAAAAATACTCTGCTTAGCTCTAGTAACCAACAGTATCATCCACAGTCAATCTATCAATCAATCAGTCATAATGTATAAAAAATTCAGTCCCACTTTATATTAAGTGTCCCTAATACCTGTGTACTTCCATAGTGACTAGATAGTATGTAGTATGTAACCACAGTGTAAATACACACCGCTACATAGTATCTACTGCTGTAATATTTCTGTAACTTCACACAGGTAACAACCCTCAGAATGTGGTGTGTAAGTACAAATGAATAACAGGACATTGGTAACAACATGTTTTGGTAATGAAAGTACAAATGTGTAACAGGACTAACAGCACTTTTTGGTAAATAAAGTGTTACACATTATATTAAATAGACAATTGCTATGGATTTAGCATGTAATTACTCTGATGTTACACAGCAGTAGGCAGTAAATTATGCTTTACATATCAATTGTGGTTTGTGCCCAGAATGTTACACTTTAGTGGGCACTTCCTGAGGAGTTACCATGTATATACACTGGAATTACAGAGGTGCACAACAAACTCCACCCACTTCATTTATCCCTAAACCTACCCAACTACACCCCTGATCACCACCTGTTCCAGTTACTCTTATACATACTGCTGTTACAAAATGAAGCTGAAAATAAAAAAAGTGTTGTTACCAATGTCCTGTTACACATTTGTACACCATTCTGTTACATGTGTGTAGTTACAGAAATATTACAGCTGTAGATACTATGTAGCAATGTGTACTCACACTGTGGTTACATACTGGACACACATCTAGTTACTATGCAAGTACACAGGTATTAGGGACACTTAATATAAAGTGGGACCAAAAATTCTTACTTCTCATCAGAAATCCTCATAACTGGAGAGTCCAAACACAACGTAAAGATCGATTTCTCTATCAGCCTCACAGACTCTTTATTGATTTTATCTGAAGAGGGAAAAATAAAAACAGTGGAACTATATACATTGGATTACGAGTGAAGCCAGAGATAGGCCCCATATATAATCATAGTATAATCATATATATAAAATATATATATATACACACACACATACACATACATATACATGTAATCATTCAATGCATTTTCTTTATTTTCAGGACCACTTACATTGGTAGATTCTCACTGAAGGCATTAAAACTATGAATGAACGCATGTGGAGTTATGTACTTAACAAAAAAAGGTGAAATAATTGAAAACATCTTTTATATTGTAGATTCTTCAAAATAGCCACCCTTTGCTCTGATTACTGCTTTGCACACTCTTGGCATTCTCTTGATGAGCTTCAAGAGGTAGTCACCTGAAATGGTTTTACAATAGTTTTGAAGGAGTTCCCAGAGGGGTTTAGCACTTGTTGGCCCCTTTGCCTTCACTCTGCGGTCCAGCTCACCCCAAACCATCTCGACTGGATTCAGGTCTAGCGACTGTGGAGGCCAGGTCATCTGCCGCAGTACTCCATTACTCTACATCTTGGTCAAATATCCCTAACACAGCCTGAAGGTGTGTTTGGGGTCATTGTCCGGTTGTAAAATAAATGACTGTCCAACTAAACACAAACTGGATGGGATGGCATGTCGCTGTAGAATGCTGTGGTAGCCATGCTGGTTCAGTGTGCCTTAAATTTTGAATAAATCCCCAACAGTGTCACCAGCAAAACAGCCCCACACCATCACACCTCCTTCTCCATGCTTCACAGTGGGAACCAGGCATGTGGAATCCATCCGTTCTCCTTTTCTGAGTCTCACAAAAACACGGTGGTTGAAACCAAAAATGAAATTAATAAATAATAAAAAATATGAATTTTAACAGATGTCCAATAGGGCTGTCGGCTGTGTAGTAACCTGACTTCTGCACAACACAACTCCATTGATAAAAGCAAGAAATTCCACTAATTAACCCTGATAAGGCACCCCTGTGAAGTGAAAACAAAAAAAGTGAAAATTTCAGGTGACTACCTCTTAAAGCTCATCGAGGGCATGCCAAGAATGTGCAAAGCAGTAATCATAGCAAAGGGTGGCTATTTTGAAGAAACTAGAATATAAAAGTTAATGTTATAAAATGTTATAAAAAGATGTTTTCGGTTATTTCAATTACAGTTATAAAGACTCGATTCCAATTGGTCAGTCACCACATTTCAAGGTTTGTTATTCCCAGATAACAACTGGTAAAACTAATAACACAGACTCAGGTACTACAAATCATCTTGACCATTAGTAATTATATCACTCGGTTTTCGCTGACAGTTTGGCGCCATCCCGTGGCTTAAAAATACTTACTACGAGTTAAAACGGAGGACTTCAACATTAAATTTAAAACAGTAAAAGCAGTGGATTTCTGCAGTGGATAGAAGATGATTAGACTGACTCCTCGGTTAAAACACTTAAGAAGCCGTGTATTAAGATTAAAGCCCTGCGTATACAACCTGCTGGCTATACCTTACTTAATAGCGGTAGAAGTGTGTAATGTTGTTTTAACACTATTTTAAAATGATCTAGTATTTTGCAAAACACAAGTGAAGTCTGCACTTTGAGTGTGAGTGTGAGGGTGAGTGTGCACTTTCACTGCATGATTCAGAATATTAAAATGCATTTGGAATGATCACAAATTCAAGACATGCAGGGCAGAAAATGTATATATTTATTCCACTTCATATAGTTCAGGGGTAGAAAAAAACGTAGGTCCTGGAGTACCGCTGTCCTGTAGAGTTAATCTCCAACCGTAATCAAACACACCTGAACAAGCTTTCAAGGTCTTCAAGATTACTAGGGCTACAGGCAGGCGAGTTTATTTTTAGGGCTGGAGCTAAATTCAAAGATTTTTTTTAGTTACTACTGTACTGTATATCATCGTTCATTCAGTCACCATTCAACTAATTCCAAGTTTATAGTTTATTGAAATGAGTCTTATATTCTGCAGTCAAACAAAAGTGTTAAGTTTGCCAAAATCCACAGGCATAACTGCTGTGACTCTAGCTGGAGGGGGTGGACGTTTGATAGAGGTGTGAATCTCTCGATCATTCGCATGGGAGCAGGGCGATTACGCTCTCATTGATATGAACGGATACAGACATCACGGCTGCCAGCAGTGTTCATTTAACACCTTTTGACAAGAGACAAGGCTTTACGAGCTAATCAAAGCTAATGATTTCAGTTACATAAATCTTCTTAAACTCTATTTTAAAACGTTAAAGCTATGAGTGATGCAATACCTGAATAAAACGATAAGACACTGTCTATAGTCGGACATTAATCTGCACGCAAAGAAAATTAAATTAAAATAGTTCCGTTTTGTTTTTAATGTAAAAATTATTTTGATGTTTGTAGTGTTTTTGTTTTTTTTAAAGACCAAGCAGCCATCAGCAGCTGATCAGAAAGTGTTTGATTACTTTAGGTTTCTCAAACCATCACGACTAAAATAAAACTGTAGATATACCCACTAAAACATGTTAGGCATCAGAGTGAATCAAACACATAAGATTCGATACAGACATTGAAAGTAGCCGAATTTCACAAAGAGCCCTCAACAGCACAGGATGTCATAAATACCCTTTCGCACACCCTGTCGCAAGCAGATCTAACAGACATTGTCACAGAACAGCTTGAACATTCACAAAAGAACACATATTGAGGATCCCAAACCAGGAAAGAGATGGCAAAATAATTAAAGATTGTATTGGATGAATCTCCATTCCCCAGCTCAGGATAGCTCGTGACCAGCCAACATTCCGCATGAGACCTTTAACCCCTGGGTTTCACAAAACCACGTTCACCCTATAGAAAACTGAACTCACGTTGCACAAAACTGCATTATCATGCCTGTTCAGGCCTGAAAATACACCAAACCGGACTTGAATCACTGATATGCATAACTGCATATTATATGTATTCCACACATTTAACTTATTATGTGTTAATCACTTATTGTATATGTAGTATAAATAACTACCGAATGGTGTGTACTTGAATATCCGTGTTTAGTTCAATTTTCTAGCTTGAAATGTTTCTTCCCTCCAATTCTTAGTCAAATGTATCAATTTCATGTTATATGAATCAAGTCCAAATTATTCTCTGCATGAGCGGGAAAATTCAGGCCATGTGACTGGAAAGATAACATTCTTAGGTTTATGGTATGGGAGGAGAAATCTCACAACACCCCAAGCAAGAATCAAATCTATTGGTTAAAACACGATTTGGGATGTGTCCAAAGATGAGTTTAAAACTCAGGACATCATTCAAATCGCTCTCTTTAGCCTTGCTCTTAGCCTCTCTCTAACCTCTTACTCTCTTACCTCTACA
>JAUMHI010000064.1:326348-339935 GCA_032359435.1 Enteromius unitaeniatus
CGTCTCGTTGTTATCAGAGATCAGGCCCACCACGACAGTGTCGTCAGCAATCTTAATGATGGTGGTGAAGCTCGTAGTGGCCACACAGTCATACGTGTACAAAGAGTACAACGGGGGGCTCAGAACACAACCCTGGGGGGCTCCAGTGCTGAGAGTGAGTGAGGCTGAGAGGTGTCCAGCCATCCTTACTGCCTGTGGTCTGCCAGTTAGGAAATTACAGATCCATTGACACAGAGATGAGCTGAGACCCAGATACTCCAGCTTGATGGTGAGTGTGGAGGGAATTATGGTATTAAATGCTAAACTTTAGTGAGAAGAGCATTTTAACATAATTCCCCCCTCTAGTGTCCAGGTGAGTGAGTGATGTGCGGAGATGAGAAATGGCATAATCTGTAGAGCGGTTTGAACGGTATGCAAACTGTAGTGGATCGAGTGTGTCTGGTAAGGAAGAAATTATGAAGTCTTTGACCAGCCGCTCAAAGCACTTCATCACTACTGAGGTGAGGGCTACAGGATAATGTTTCTTTGGGACAGGAACAATGATGGACTCTTTGAAGCATGTGGGGATCACCAACTGAGATAAAGAGAGGTTAAATATCTCTGTGAACAGAGGTGCTGGCTGGTCTGCACAGGCTCTGAGAAAAAGACCTGAGATGCCGTCTGGTCCTGCTACTTTCCTGGTGTTCGCTCTCTTGAAGGCTCTCCTCACGTCATGCTCAGAGATGATGAACATGTTTCCAGTGCTGGCAGTGTCTTCCTGTCTGCATGGCGCCGCTAGCATTAGTATCGTTAGCGTCTTTGGCTGCAGTCTCGAAGCAAGCGTAGAAAGTGTTTAACTTGTCTGCCAGAGTCACATCCATGTTTATCATACAGGATGTAGGTGCTTTATAGTCCATTATTGTCCTTAGTCCCTGCCACAGGCTCCTAGAGTCACTCTGTTGGAGTTGTGACTCTAGTTTCCTCCCGTAGCGCTGCTTCGCCTCTTTCACTGCCTTCCGCATGTTATATGACGCTGCCTTGTACGGGTCCATGTCCCCCGATGCAAGTCCCGCGTTGTAGGCAGTGGTGCAAGATCTCAGAGCGTCGCGGATGGTTTTATCCACATCTGATAGTTGTTTTCTGTGCGGTATCATCCGTTAGTTTCCCAATGAATCCCACAACCGCTTCCATAAAAACACGTTGATGTCATTGGAGCTGTTCCGGAACATGTCCCAGTCAGCGTCAACAAGTGCGTCCTGTAACGTGGCCACCGATTGGTCCGTCCAGCGCGTGACCCCGTTTTAGCCTTTGTTTGTATTTTGACATGAAGAAGATGGCGGCGTAGTCAGATTTCCCAAACGGTGGATGAGATTGTGCCTTGTAGGCATCCTTAACTGTAGTTTAGCAGTGGTCCAGTGTCCTATTGCCCCTGGTGGGGCAGGTGATATGCTGATAAAAGTTCGGTGCTGCGCGTTTGAGGTTGGCACTGTTAAAGTCCCCCACCACAATAAGCGCAGCTTCCCGGTGCTGTGTGAGTGCCTCATGCAGCTCGCATAAATCAGTGTCTGTGTCCGCTTGTGGTGGAATATAAACGGCGTTGACTCTGACCAATGTAAACTCCCGAGGTAGATAAAAAAAGACGACACATGATGGACAGTAGTTCCAGGTTGGGTGTGCATGAGCGTGTAAAAGGAACAACGCTCACGCTGTTGCACCAGCTGTTGTTCACCATAAAACACACATTGCCTCCTCACCGAGTCCCGTGTCCTGTCCATGCGGTGAACCGAGAAGAACTCGGCCGGCTGGATGGCGTGGTCCAGCACCGCTGGGTTCAGCCATGTTTCGGTGAAGCAGAGGAGATTGCAGTCCCGAATGTCTCTCCGGAACTTTGCCCTGGCCCAGAGTTCATCGAGTTTGTTCTCCAGTGACTGGACATTGGCGAGCAGGATTCTGGGCAGGGGTGTCCAGTGTGCATGGCCTCTCAGCCTGTTCCTGACGCCGTCTCGTTTTCTTACGGGGCCGCCACTTCGCATCGCGTCCTTTGTTCTCCCTCAGGATCTCACTCAGCCAGCTCGGATCCGGGGTTAAAAAAGTCGAATTGTGAGTACATTGTATACCAATGGAAACAAGAGTGTACTCAATGGTGGTGACTTTGCCGGTTTTAAAATGCTGAAAACTAACATAAAAAACAAAAACAAAGAAAAGGGGGTCGAAGCAGTTGCGACGGCAGCCGATCTCACTGGCGCCATCTTGAAAGAGATCATTTACACGAAAGCCTCATTTTTATCAATGAAAACGATTATTTCTAAAAACTCTGGCGTGGAGTGGAGATTTCTGATAATGCCGGTTATGTGTTGCCGTGTCAACTGGGAGAAACAGGGTTTTAGGTTCTCAAACATCACATTAACGCCAGAAAATTCTTTACTTCATGTGAGCGCCCCATTTACATAGGTTTGGCATAGTTATTATGGCGCTTGACAGCGTATTTATGCGGGTTGATATAAACGACAAGTTTTTTGAAAACAATGTTGTGTGCACAATGTTATTATTGAAAACGGTTTACGGGAAGGAGGGGCACTTATTCATAAACTATATCTTCTCTATTTCCATATCACAGCGTGGATCATTCAGTGCAACAATAAATCTGAGGAGGTGACAATCTACATTTTGGGACCTTAGTATTAATAAAAACGTGCCTATGGCCCTGTATATAATGGCTTGTTGTATGCATCAATTTTGCTAATAGATCTTTCCTGGTGTTGTTGAGTGTGCAGGTAAGGTTTACCTCTGAGCAAGCGTGTGTAAGCCTGACCCCAGGTGTGACGATGCTCACTCGTCAAAATCCCCATGGGTTCCTTATCGGTCTTCCATGACTGAGAGCGGATCCGCAACAGCTGAGCATGGATCTGACTTTCTGTCAACGGTGTTCCATCGCTGTTGTAAACATCCAGCTGGAAAAACTACACACAACCACTCAATAAATCATTACAATATATATGTTCCTTCATTTTAAAGAAACTGTATGTGTATATAAACTGATTTATCACAATAACCATTTGCAGCGGTTTGTTTCTGCCAAATCTCTTCATAGGAAATTAAATATCCCGCATATTTTATTGACTTTAACCTAGCCTACTTCCATATAAAAATCCATGTGACTGGCTAAAAATTAACTACTGATGATAATAATAAAATAATGCGGTAGCACTTTATTTTACAATACATGTACTTCCCTGGGACATCTATGGTAGATATCTTGTACCTACAGACAAATTAACAGTAAGGGAACACAGCACAAGAATGCTTTTTTGCACAAGTAAAACAAAAATAACATTATTTCCTCTTCTTCTGTGACTTGTGTCTTCTGTCATGCTCAACGCACCGTATACACAAGCTTTAATGTATTTGACGTAATCAGCCATGTTTACATCCAGGTGAAAGCATGTGCATGCATGTTTTCTGCAGCTGTTTGCACTTAGAAGAAAGTGTACACTTTTGTTCTCTAAAATGGTGTAGGAGAATTCATAGGAGAAAAATGGTTGAGCAAATGATGTCATTTTTGTTTTATTTGCACAAAAATATATTCTTGTAGCATCGCAAAAGTGAGGTTGATCCACTGATGTCACATGGACTTTTTACTGGTGTTTTTGCTATGTTTCTGGATCTGGGATCACTTCAGTTGTATTGCTGTCTATGGAGGGTCAGATGGCTCTCTGATATCATCAAAAATATCTAAATTTGTCTTACGATGTTGAACAAAGGTCTTATGGGTTTGGAATGACATGAGGGTGAATAATGACAGGATTTCTCATTTTTGAGTGAAATAATCCTTTAAGTACTACATATTTACATAAGTTCGTTTTATTGTCTAATTAGTTACCATGTACGAACACTACATTTAAACGACCATTCTGTGTTTCTTATTTGTTACACAAGTACCTTATGTTACCATTTGTAGGTACAAAATATTTACCATGTATGTACCAGGGAAGTAAGCATACTGTAAAATAAAGTGCTACCAAAAATGCTCACATCCAGGCTCATTTCCAGAGTCCAATACTTAGCGTGCTTCTAAAATTAGTGAGTGTATTCTAGCCCCAAGGTGCATAAATATGCAGATGTCACTCCTGAAACCTTGTAGCATGCATGTACGTAAAAAACGTTTAATGTGTATGAAAATGCATTCAAAAGTTAGACAAGTTGGCAACACTGCTGAACGATGTAAAAAGCCAACTACATGGAAATAAATCTGCATTGTTTATCCTTTTGTTTATCTTTCATTAATCTTTTTTTTACTAAATTCTAACCCATCATTGAATTAAAGTTTTTGAACAATTTTGAACAACTGAAATGGGGAGAAAATCTCATTATGAAATAAATGTTTTTTCTCCAATACTTGTTGGCCACAATTATTGGCACCTTTTGAATGTTTATGAGTAAAATATCTCTGAAGTATATTCCCATTCATACTCAACATTTCGAGCACTCCAGGGTGATTATGAACATGAAAATATCCAGCCCTAGCTTCCTGTTTCACAGAAATGTATATAGGAGGGAAGTCCAAAACGAAAAGTCCTTAATCATCAACACAATGAAAAAAACCCAAATAATTATATATGCGTATATGCTGCAAAAGATAACTGAGCTTCACAAATTAGTGAAGTAGCTTTTAGCCACCATTAGGAAAATAATTAATAATTTCCAATCAACATACAATGTTAGGAAACTGCCTGGAAGAGGATGTGTGTCTCTATCATCCTAATACATGGCAAGGAGTAGAGTTTGAGTGGCTAAAGACTCTTTAAGGACCCCAGCTGGAGAATAGCAGAAGATAGTTGAGTCTCAGGGTCAGAAAACAGCCCTGACATCTGCACATGTTGTTTGGGAGGGTATAAGAAACATTCTTATATATTCTTATATAGGGTATAAGAAACATATTCTCCTCCCACATCCAAAAACTATCCCCAGCATGTTCAGTTGTCAGACAGGACTGGAACTACAAATGGGACTGGCTTCTATGATCACATGAAACTAAAATAAATTATTTTTAGTAGCAATCACTCAATGGGTTTGGTAAACACAAGGATAAAAAGTACTCAATGTGTACAATGAAGTATACTGCTGTGTTTTTGATGTTGAGGGTCTATTTTTTAGCTGGAGGTCCTGGACATCTTGTTTAGACACGTGGCATCATGGATTCTATCAAATACCAACAGATAAATATCTATAATTAAGTGACTCTGTTAGAAATCCAATAATGGGCCATGGTTGGGTCTTCCATTGGGATAATAATCCAAAACAAACATCAGAATTAGTCACAGAGCACAAAATTAAGCTTTTGCCATGACTGTCCCAGTCCTTTGACCTGAACCCTGAATGAGGTGAACTAACGAGGAGAACCAACATGGAGCAGGGTAATCTAATGGTTTCTGGAGTGATTCTGGATAAAGGAATGCTCTCTTTTCTCTTATCAGGTGTTCTGCAAACTCTTCAGGCATTACAGGAGAAAACTCAGAACAAACATGTATTGACGTAAAACATTTATTTCATCCTTCCCATTTTCAATTGTATTACGTCAATGGTAGGATAGAATTTGTGAATGAAAGATGAAAAGCATAAACAATGCAGATTTATCTTCACAGCCACCTTTGCTCAGATTTATGGGTGTCAATATTAGTGGAGGGCACTGTATATTATATATATATATATATATATATATATATATACATACACATTTTCATTTTCATTCCATCTTGCCTATTTAAAGAGCTGCTTCCAGGAGTTATAGATCCTATTTTGACAATTATTAATTCATCATTGTCATAAGGCTATGTCCCCAAAACCTTTAAATTGGCTGTTCTTAAGAAAAAAAAAAAAAAAACACATCTTGACCCCCAAGACTCAATTACGGACTGATCTCAAATCTCCCTTTTCTGTCAAAGATACTAGATTCACTTAGAGAATCTTAGAGAAAAATCGTATCTTTGAGGATTTCCAGTCAGGAACCAAACACACACACACACAGCAAGTCCTAAATCTGACATTTTTCTCCATTCTGTCATGGATAGGGTTTTGGTTCCTTGCCGCTGTCACCTCCGGCTTGCCTAGTTGGGGAAACTTTCTAGCATTTCTAGCGATTATCGTTGATTTGATTACAGAGACTCTCATTTAAAAGTCTCTGCATTTAAAACCAATTAAGTGTTAATCTCGTCATTATACATCACTTTCTTCACCTATTTTATACTGCTCAGTGCTTTGGCACAATCTGTATTGTTAAAAGTGTTATATAAATGAAAGTAATTTAATTTGGATAAAAAAGGTTTATTAAAGTTGTTTTAAGACAAGAATGCATTTTGTTTTAGAACAATTTTGAAGAAAGACATATATTAATTATACAATATAATTCAAGCCAAGAATTTTCAAAGGAATGAACAAATCCATACATTTGCATTATTTGTGCGCTGATTGTATATCAAGAGAAATTACATGTTTGTGTGCAGTTTGTTTTTTGCTTTTACCAGAACGAAGCGATTGACCGCCTGTGTGAAGACAAGCATTGTGCATGAGCGCAACAGAGGATTGATAACAGCGGCAACAAGCGCTTGCCATTACACATTCTAGCAATAGATTTTTCTCCATAATTCTGGCAAATCCATTCTTGGAGGGGGAAAAAAGATTGGGACTTAAATTAGCAAGAAAAAACATTATCCTGGTATATACTCAAGGCAAAGCTTGTTTGTTAAACTAATCAGTCAGAATTCCCCCTCTCAATGAAAGCACCAATACCGATTCAATGTGCTGAATTGTGGAAACTGTCGCTGACGTGTGGAGATGTTACATAAATATATGGAATATAATCAAGGTTACCTGGTAGTTCCTGACCACTGTAATGTGAGCCGGGCCACGGCGTGGACGACCATAGTGAATCACATGGTCATGTTTGGGTCCTGGGATTCGACAGGAGGAGAACAACCGAGGAAACAACTCCATACATAATGGCTGTCCACGCATGTACTCTACCGCCAGCCTCCCACTGGATGAGCAAGAGAGGACATGTGGACAGAAATTAAGAGGAAAAAAATGAGATAGGGAGTCATGCTGAGCTACAGATAGCAATGGTATGATATATTTAGAAATAGTGTAATGATATTAAGTTCCAGTGTTTGGCACTGCTCGACTACAACATGCAGACCAATGTGAATTAAAGGTTAGCGGTAAAATTAGGTGCTTGGCCATAAATGGGTAAATATGCCATTGTATATTAATAACGTTCAGACCTGTCCACTTGAGCTTTGAAGTCCAAGACTCCTGCAATTAGCTTTGATGCAAACCTGCACAAGAAACAATGTAGGCAAGCAGACATTAACAAATAAATTAAATGCACAGAAAAAAAGACCATATCATAAAAAACAGCTTATGTAATGCTTTAATTTTAATGAGCAATCAATTATCTGAACCAATGGAAAGGAATATTAAGATCACAAAAGATGACATTTATATCAGTAGTTCTATAAGGTTGTTTGTTTGAAAGTGTGTAGATCCCGGCAGTCACATACACTAGTTGGCCTCTCCAGTCAGTGAAGTCACGTTTGGGCAAAGAGATGGCAGGGTTTGAATGCACTGCCAAGGGCTGCCTGCACTCCAGGTACGACCACTGGACCCACCAATCTGAAATCTGCATAAAGACACACGAAATACACCAGATCAAACTAAACACTCCAGCCTGCTAAAACACGCACCATCAAAAGGAAAGCTGCTGCACGCAACTATGATGCCAAAAAAAAAAGAGGCAGTTAGGTTTTAAGAAACAAACACTTTTCTGATACTTCCATCACCCTTGCATCCTCCAAAAATTAAGAAGGTAAGAACTAAGGTAGGAAGATGAGGATGCACCATTTAAAAGAGTCATGACATGGATTTTATTAAACAATTATTTTAATATGTTCCTTGAGGTTTAAATATAATGTCAATAAAGTTTTTATTACATAAAAAGAAAACAAATAAATGCATGAAAAAAAAATTATTTACCCTTAAAATTATAACCCTCTTTCTGAACCTCTCTCAAAACAAGATTTTGAGGCGGCGACAAGACAAAATGCTTCAATCAAATTCTCTGACACGATCCAGGATTGCATTAAAGTACCCCTATTATGCCATTTCAAATATGATCTTTTATGCAGTGTCATGTAGCTGTATGGGAACATGTTGCAAAGTTGTGATGTCGACAGTGCACGATAAAGTTATTGCTTTTTCTGTTACTGACACACGTCACAAAGTAACATATTTGCATAATGTCTGTCCACGTACTACTTCCCGAACAACTTGCCCCGCCCACAAACAGTGCAATTTCCTCATGAATTACATCATGTCAAGAAGACGCTGTATCCAATGAGAGTAAATTTGTTTTATATGCCCTTCTGAAAGATGAATCTACAAAGAATGAGTGATTAACATACATTTTTTCCAACAACACCTCAGCAGTATAATCTCTTGTTGTGTTCGCGTCATTTTACTGATGACTGCTTTTCCAATCTTAGAGTACAACGCAATATTCACCAAACGCTTGGTCTTAAAAGATGGATCAGTGCCCAGTTTATTTGGACCGCTTTGGACCTACCTGTAAGTAAGATCAATAATTGATGATTGTATTTTCTAGTGATCGTTCAAAACACATATTTGTATACGTTATGTTGTGTAACAACCCGCACGTGTCTTGGTAACCGGCTAACTAGTTTAAGTAATAATAAACAATGTTTACTGCATTGTTCTGCATTATACAATGTTGATGTTCACAACGTAGAGGTGTGCCAGCTTTTGTTTGCTTGCAAAAGCAAATTGCGAGCGCTTTCCATGGTATTCCGTGCTAACTAGTTGATGTATGCTCTCTGAAAGCATCCCTAGCAATGTCAGAAAGACGGTGGTAGACCAATCATAAAGGACTGCGCCATCTGACCAATCACAGCAGTGAGAGCTCACTGAGAGGCGGGGTTTAGACAGACTGAGTCTTCGAACTGCTTCACATGAGTCGTTTACGAGTCATTTATAAATGGGTAAAATTAAATTTATTTTTTGAGAAAACTAACGTGTTTTTTAACCTTGCATACATGTAAACCTGTTTTAAGAGACTCATAAAACAATATTAGCCATCTTTAAAATGGCATAATAGGGGCACTTAAAAAAAACTATCCACTTGTTCCTTACACCAGAATCTTCTGATATCTGAACAAAGATGTGAACAAGCTGCTTAAAGTGGGGTAAAATGCACTTGTATGCATTTAAAGTTGCTCACACTGTTAAAAAGTTGGATTTTCATGCTACACATGGCACGCAAAGTTTAAAAAAAACAAATTGGACATTTGACCAATATATGGCAAAAATCTTACTCTTGGGATTGTACAAGTTTCCACGCAGGCATGGTCCAGAGACAACGAGATTGCACTCTTCAACGTGCTTCATTCATCTGTACTACACAGGAAATAGGCCCATGTTTCCAAAGAAGTACGTTTTCGGTTGAAAGTGAAAGATAACATTGTTAAGCTTTCCAAAAGAACCCAGCATTATGTGAAAAGTGGATGCCTTTTGTTTTTCTAGGGCACCAACATAGTTTCAACAAGAGTGTTTGTCGACGAACATTTTATAAAAAAGGCCCAGTTCGACGCTGAATCATTTGATACTGAAAATGGAGTGGTCCCAGCTATAAAACATCCCGGTCATGACTCAAAACTGCAGATGGTAAGTGAAACGGCATCAAATGTCTGTGTTTTGTTGGTAATCGGCGCAAGTGCTTGTTACCACACAACACCTCCACATACTCCAGGTTCTCAAGATATGCCCCCTTTAAACCAATACCTTTAATACATTTCCCAATTAATTACCCATTAAAACTGAGTAACCTTTAAAATGGCACAACAGGGGCACTATAACCCAGTTACGTTTAGAGAAGAAAGAATTTTTGTGTTTGTAAGGAGAAAATCAAAAATTTTGTGTCACCATTTCAGCTTTCAGTGTGTGCTTTAGTTTGGCTCTTGACCCTTACATTCGTCAATTTAAATGTTGTTATGGCTGCTGTAGTTGAGTTATAACAGCCAGACAAACCAATAGCAGAACTCATCAGGTGATGATGATGATTATGCTTTTTTTTTTGCCTGAGCCTCTGAACTGAATTTAGAGTCTATTATCTGTGTTGTATGCCTTTCTTTGACAATGACAGCCTTGTGATTACAGCTGAACACCATGCGTTTCTTTTTTACAATTTCTTTTCGGCTGTTCTGATCCCAAAAAGAAATCTGTCCATGAGGCACACGCAGACATCAAGAATCAGCGTATGAATCTCAACAACGGTGACAAACCACATATTCAGAAAAACTGATCAACTCTAAACATACTAATAAAAACATCACATAAAACAGCAAGAATAAAAAAAAAATTGTTAGAATAAAAGAAACACAATTCTGCTCATAATTTATTAATGTTGCAATGCATGATGGTCACCATTGTTGAGATTCATATTGATGTCTGTGTGTGCCTTACAGAGAGACTTTTTTTGGGGATCAGAAGAGCCTAAATAAAATCCTTTATAAAATGTGTGGAAAATACAGGGTGTTCAGCAGTAATCACAAGGTTGTCATTATCAATAAAGGACAAACAACACAGATAATAGATTCTTCAAGTCAGTTCAGAGGATCAGGTAATAAAGTAAATTATCAAGCACAACCATCATCTCCTGATGTGTTTTGCTCTTGGTTTGTCTGGCTGTTATAACTCAACTACAGCTGCCAAAACAATAGTTAGTTCTTCTGATACAAGGATCAAGAGCCCAACTAAAGCACACACTGACACTGGAGCGGTGACACACAAGTTGTGATTTTCTCCTTACAAAAAAATGGTTTCTTCTCTAAATGTAACTGGGTTAAAGTGCCCCTATTATGCCATTTTAAAGGTTACTCAGTTTTAATGGGTAATTAATTGTGTAATGTATTAAAAAATATTAGGTAGACTTTACCTTTTTTCTAATTTTCTTTTTTATAATCTACTTTGTCAATGTCTAACTCTGCAGGCGGTGTTTAAGCAAATAGCTGTGATGTCACTTTACCCCTCAGATCCAAAATGAGTTGTTTTTGGAACTTGATTAAATAATAGAGGTGTTGAAATTAATCGTGATACACATGTGGATGATTCTGCAGTAATAGACAATAATTGATCATAGCCTACTGATGTCATTTGCATATGTACATGTCACAAGGATTAAAAAAAACGCACCCACTATTTTTAAATCTGAGACCTGGGCATATTTAAAAAAAAAAAAAAAAACAAGCTTAGCGTATGTTCTAGAGAGAATTGCGACAGGCTTCATTGCACACAATAAGTGCTGTGCGATACATGTGCATTGCACCCACTGTTATTTTACTGTTGATATGCTCTGATTTCTGCCGTTTGAACTGCAGTATGTATTGGATGCACACAACTGAAGTACCGACAGCTGTGGTTAAATACATTTGCATCCCTGAACACGTCTGAGATATGAAATTGATGAAAACACAATCAGTTATATTCAGAACAGGACAAACATCTGATATGTGGGAACAAATCTGTGCATTAGAGCAAAAACAGCCTATCAAAGCTGCCACTGTCTATGATGTCACCAGTAATAATTAAACAACTATAATACTAGGGAAAATTGAAAAACCCATAACTATGATTGTCTGTTTACTTTCAGATACTGGAATTACTTTTTGTTTATCACTTGCAATCGCCTTTACTTCATATTTGCTTGTATGTAAGCTGTATTTGTTTTGAAAAGTAGCCTGGTTATATAATTGTATAAAAATACAAATAAATATATAATATGCATCAAAATAAATCGAGCTGGCATAATAATCTAAATTGAACTGAATTGTGAAACCAGTGGCCACTCACACCCCTAAATGCTTTGTTTATAATTATTTGGAGGATTTAAGCTATGAAGCTTGCACGATGTTTTGATGGTACAAAGACCTCTTATCATGCCATAAGACCAAGGCAAATTTGATTTCTCATGCCATGACCCCTTTAAGAACTTCAAAACACTCATTAGGCCCATTATGGCATTTCTATTTTAAACAGAAAAGTACTACAGACTATCCGAATAAATAATCATATTGCCATGTTGTATTGTTATTTAATGCTGTTCTCACCCAGTTGTGCGAGTGCTTTGCTCTCTTGGTCAGCTCTCTTTGCAGTTTTTCGCCCAGACCTCCAGGGCAGCCAAACTTATGCACGATCCTTCGGGTGTGCTCCAGCTCGTCCGGCGGCAGGAGCGGCTCCAGCGCCGTCAGGTAGCGCTGCAGCGTCTGGAGGAGCGGAGGCACAGACTGCGGCGGAACCGAGGTGTGGGCCTGCTTCAGCGCGGCCTGGACGGACACAGGAAGAAACTCAGCTTCTCACTTAACGTTACACTTCAAAGTCACTTCCCTCACATGCTCACGCAAGACCCCTCAACTCAAACCCTCAACAGAAGTATGCACCTTTCCCCCCATATTCTTCCTAATATTCATCCTAAATGTGAATATGTGCTTAACAACTGTAAATGTACACATACAATATATGCACCATACAACACAAAACTTACCCTGACCATGAATAAAGAGCCTATTCGTGGAGGTATTCTCTCTAAAATCATTGTAATAGGCTTTTTGTTGCTCACGGTGAAGTAGCAAACTAACGTTTGTCCTTAAGCTTGCGCAAACATGAGCGTCACGGAGAATCTTCATTAATGATATATTACGGTAAGTATATATTACGTTATACTAAAAAACTAAACAAGACCGAAGTAAACTATTGTGACAGTTGAAGTGCTCTGTTCCTAGTCTTTAAAGTTCGGCTTAAGTTCGTGAGGTCCTGCACGCACTTCGGGTGTGGACGCTGAAACACGTGTGCAGTGTTTAGTGTGGGCTGCCGTAATATTTCGTGTATGTGCGCATAAACAATTAGACGAGGCCAAGAAAAGCTATTCAGAGCCTGAAGAGAAGTTCCTCCAAGGTTAACAAAAATGAGCCCATCAAGACATCATATATAAATATACATCATCTGAAAACTCAATAAATTAGCCTTCCATTGATGTATGGTTTGTTAGGATAGGGCACTATTTGGGTATAAATATCTGGTAATAACAATAACTGAGAAAATCACCTTTAAAGTTGTCTAAATAATGTTTTTAGCAATGCATTTATAGATACTATTCTGCATGCATATATATATATATATATTATTAATTATGCAGTTCTGCTACGAGTGTTACACACGTGTTTAGTTTTTTACGATTGATTACAGTTTTTTCTGAATGCTTAAACCCTAACTGTGATTCTTATAGCACAATTTCTAAAACTATTACAGTTTTTGCCTATTGCTTACACACTTTTTGCAAAATTTGGCCCATTATGTCAAAACTCTACACACAGAACAATCAGACATAGCACTAGTTTTTTCCAGACGCTGGGACACATTTCTCAATACTTCACTTTTGCCAACTCTTCACACAATTCTCCTAACCAAGTTTCAGCTCGGCAAAGCAGTTCAGTTCACATTCAAAATGCACTACAACTACCAAAACACTTTATTCAGGTCTCAAAT
>JAUMHI010000064.1:351602-372673 GCA_032359435.1 Enteromius unitaeniatus
GTGTGCACTTGGATGGGTTAAATACAGAGCACAAATTCCTAGTATGGGAAACCATACCTGGCCACTTGTCACGTCACATCATCTCATCTCACCTTATTTTCCCCACATACCTTGGATGATTCACACCAGGGTATTTAAACGCTTACTTTGCTAGGATCAGACGCGAACATAGGCTGTGATCAACTCGCTGCCGCTGGCTGCAAAAAGATTGTGATAAGTGTGTATAGCCTACCTTCAAAGGAAATCCCTGCTCCCTGCTCAGTAGTTTTTTGAGGCAAGCTCATCACATCGGAGAACTAACCTAACTCAGCAAAATCAGGACGTGCGCGTACGTTTAGCTGGAAGAGGTGTGCCAGAGCACGGTTCAGTTGGACTCAAGCACGTTTCGCATGTAGTGTGAGCGCAACCACGCCTTGCGACGCTCAAAAACAGATATAGTAGGGAAAGGCTCGTTTTGGTCTACGGCAGAGGTGCAATGTTTGTTTAACAATAAGCTGTAAGAGGGCTGTGGACCACCGCAGACCAAATTACTCAAAATTACTATCCACAAAGTAAACAGAGCGATGGACTCTTCCTGTTTATCCTGAAACTGCCTCACCATAATGACATAAGCATGCTTGCAGAAATCATATGTGAGTGCAGCCCAGTGGGGGAGTGGGGAGGGGGGACAATCGTACTCTGGGCCGGTTCACAGCAACCATGCCTAGTGTGAGTACACCCACAGAGATACTGATTTAGGAGTAAATTGCAGTGGTCTCTTATTTTTTTCCAGAGCTGTATATATATATATGTATATATATATTTATGTACAATGTAAAAACGTGTATACACAATAGGTACATTGTTTCAAATAATTTATTTAAAATGTAAGTACATATTAGTTCAGGCCACCTACTATAAAGTGAGACCATGGAAGTTTATATTTTTAATAAAATTTCATTTAATTCTTTTTTACTTTTATGTGCTTTTGAGGATGAAGAGGATGGCCAACTGAAGGATGAGTATGTGTCCACTGAGCAGGAAAAACTGACTGAAAACCAGAGAAAGGGTAATATAATCAAACTTAATGTGTATGCATGGAAAGATATGCAGGACATTTTACAGTTACAGAGCAGTGGTTCTCAACTGCCTTTGCTTTAGAAAAAGATTTTAAACCGAACATCAAATGATGACTCAATATTAGGTGCTGCAGAAAGAGTTTTATTTCTTGTAAACAGCAGTGCTCAATTAACGTCTAAGTTATGAACGTAACCCACGTTCCCTGAAGGAGGGAATGGAGATGTTACATATGGGAACTTGCATGAGAGACCAATCATCTTTGAGCTTCAAAGAAAGTCCAGTTAACTCTGGCGTGCACAGATTGCATTCAGGTGCACCTCATCACTACGTGAGTATAAGACGGCACAAATGCAGTGCACCTGCAGATTTTTACTGAGGAGCCAAGCCGGTGTTCCGGACTCCAGGGTTGTGGCAAGAAGGTGCAATGTCTCTGTTCCCTCCTTATGGGAATGTGGGTTACGTTCATAACCAAGATGTTACCCTTTTAGTTGAATCACTTTGACGTTACATATGGGAACACCCATGGAAAGGGCCACGACCCTCAGGCCGTGTGCGTAACACGGCCGGAGGGTCGTGGCCCTTTCCATGGGTGTTGGGAGACCCCCTTGCCGACAGACAAGCATTGCAACAGAGGAGTCTGCATGTAACCTTGAGTTCCTGGTGTCACTTACCGTTACCGTTTCTACATGTGGAATTTTTTGAACATTTTAATATATCAATATGATTATGGATATAATTGAAGGGAAAAACAGCCTTCTGGCTGACTGTGGAATATTGAGATTTGTAGCCACACACTCTTGTGCCAAGGAGACCCAGTAGGAGCACAGTCAGAGCTACTCTGCTCTAGTTCTGACTGCGGGGCATGAGGACTCAGGTTCACCAGACACTAGCTGGCCTCCCGCTCATCTGCTATCTTCAGTGTAGACACAGGAAAACACAGCCTCTATGCGGGGGTCATAAAAGGTCACAAAGGTGTTGGGTGTAACCTAGCCTGCAGCCTCTCTGAGCACTCTGAAAGACAAACTCGGCCGGGCTGGCCAAGGATGTGAGGGGGGCCATCTTGTGAATGAGAGGCGAGACCTCAATGTAGCCATGGCCATCCATTCACAATGTACGCATGAGCCATACACTTTTTCTCCTAGATTGCCCAGGGAAGACCTTTTGCGGCATCTCCGTGCACTCAGTAGGTCTGTTTGCTCTCTGAAATGCAAAAAGCTGGAACGAACAGCCTTAAAAAAAGGCTACCAGCCCACAGGATCTGCAGACAGCTGCCCAGTCAACGCTGTCAGACGAGAGAGTGCATGAACTTACAGGAACTCTTTTAGAAACAATCTCCTCTCCAACTTCAGGTTTGTTGTAACATGCAACAGGCTCAGACTTCAGGGCTTTAGATCCATAACACCGTGTCTACACAGGACGCGAGTGACGCGGCACAAATGCACAACATGACCAAATAAAATAGAAACCACAATAGGACAATAGCTATCTACACTGGATGTGGCATGGAGTGACACAGCACAACAAATTCACAAAAGAAAACTGGTGCTGCGTTCTATTTATGACATATTGACATACGTTTCAAATGATTTTGACTGGTCGCTTTGTCCCGTCCAGTGTAGACTGCATGGCATTGGATCATATGTTAGTCATTTTTCTTAAGGTTATTTTATTTATTTATTTATTATTGATTTTGTCTTTATTTAATGTAATTTAATGCATTGTTCATAGAGTAATTCTTTTTCAGATACTTTATGAATAGACTTTTTAAACCTTTTAAACCTTTCATGCAATTTCATGATAAATCATTAAAGTAAACAGTTGTACAGTTTCAAATTTATTTACATTTTGAAATGAATAGTTCTGTATCCCTCTGTGTTGTTTTTATTTGTTCTGTTAGATAAGATAAGATAAATTAGAATTTAAATCTTCTTTGTAATAGATATGATTATAGGCATTTACAGCTGTATAAACTGCTTACTAATGACTATCAATGTTGGAACAATGCTTTATAAAGGATGAACCTACTCTACTAATGCTTAACTAAGGATTCATAGTGTACAGTTATTATAAAGTGTTACCATTTTTATTTTTTAAGTATTGATTCAGGCACCGGAACCATTTTAAAAGTATCAATTTGGCTCCGGTATCGAAAAAACCCTAAACGATACCCAATGTGAATATTGTGAAATTGGATTAAATACTTTTTCCCTTGTGCTTGCACGACTTGATCTGACAATGGTAAAACCTCGGATGAGCTTTTGATAATTAGAATTTAATATTAAGGCACGCCACCTCTCCTAACCATTCAGTGCACTCCTTGAATGACCTTAGTGCCAAACTACTACGTCTTTGTGTCTGGGAGTTTTAAACCTCAGCAAGGTTTGCCTGTGGATGGCTCAGAACTGAACCCTTCAGAGTGAAGCCTGCTGCCCAATATAAGCTCAGGACCTCTACAATATTCTGAATCGAACAGAGTGGTCCTGACTGAAATCTAGTTTGAGCGACAAATGTAGCTCAAGCGTAGTTCAGGCAGACCACGGCGTGACTGCAACATCAGCTGACACTCATGTTAACCCCTCCTACTACCACTAAAAAGATATATACGATCACCCATACTCACACTTGTGTTTGGGAGTTTTAAACCTCAGCAAGGTTTGCCTGTGGATAGCTCAGAACTGAATCCTTCATAGTGAAGCCTGTCGCCAAATATTAAAAGTTCAAATATTAAAATAAAAGTTGAGATGTTACAATATTCTGAATAAAACAGAATGAAAAAATAGATATTTTACCACTTTTATTTTTAGAAAATTACATTGGAAAAGTAATAAATGAATTTATGACAAGAGTGCTCCTAAGAAATCTATATCATAGGAGTTGAGACCTTTGTTACAAAAAGTCTTCTTATTTGCCTGTTTCTGTGTGATGCTTTAGAAATCATTATATATCAAGAAATTATATATCAATTAAAAACTTAAAATCTCTAAATTTGTCTTTTAAAACCCATTTTACCACTGAAATTGTACATCGAAGTAATGTTACAAAATATTTTCGTTCATGAATTATAAAAATTTATGAACAGCACCTTAATGTATGTGTTCAAAAATGTCAGTGACACATTCTGTGACCCTTTTCCACGTGTTTAATCAGTTCACCTTATTAGTTGATCCTCCTCTAATATCCATCACCGTGTTTCCGTTTTCCGTGTTTTGTTTCTGTTTTTGTCAGATTGTTTTTAGTTTTCCATTCAACCCAGAGCTCAGTCAGCCATCTCCCTGCACAGCGTTGATACTACACTTGACCTAAAGTGTGTGTTACATGACCATTCATGCACTCTGTAGCATCATGCTACATAAAAAGTCTCCGTTACGTATGTGACGTCTCCATTCCCTTCTTCATGGTTACATACGTAACCAAGACATTCCCTTTCAGTCGGTCACTCCAAGTCACGTCGGTTATGACAGACGAATTGGGATCCCTACTAAAACGCCATGGACGCTGACCCTTCCAGTGTCCAGCGGGAGTCTCACCACAAGAGGCCAGTTACTGTTTTCAAATCACTACCCATTCAGTAAATCTTGAACACTGGGAACATCCCAATTCATTAAAAAGAGACGTACGGAATTCCAGCCTTCCCGTAGGAGGTCTCACGAGATTCGACTTGCTTGGTTTAAGATGCTCTGCCACACCCAGCTGCAGAAGGGTACGGAGGAACTCAACAGGGTCTACAACATGGACAGTCTGGAGAAGTTAACAAGCCGACCTGAACCAGGCCTCTCAGTGCCTCTACTCATTTGAGGTGAGAACACAGGAGTTCCACACAAAGGCTATAGAATCTAGCAAATGTGTTTGGGGTCACCCAGCCCGCAGCTCTACAGATATCTGTCAGCTAGGTGCCACATGTCAGTGCCTAGGACGATGCCTGAGGGGCCAGGGCACCCCCCGTGCTTGGTAAGCCAGGGTGATGGCATCCACTATCCAGTGGGAACCTGATGACCAGGTCATGCTTACCCGCAGGCCTGCCATCTATGGGGTCGTGGTGTGCAGCAATAGCAGTCATGTAGACTTTAATGGTGGTGAAGACACATGGAATGGCGCTCCGCGACCTCAAATGCTTCTGACTTCTAAAGGAGGAGGTGGCGAGGGAGTTGTGACATGCGACGGGAGCGTAGACCACCTTGTTGGTTGATGTTCGCAACGGACGCAGTCACTAGCATGTGCCTACCCTGTAGGTGCCTCTTTAGACAGCCCATGGCAAGCCGTACCACCAGCAAATCTAGGCAGTTAATGTGCCACTGAATATGAAGTTTCGGCCAAACTCCTGACACTGCATGCCCATTGTACGTGGCCCCCCAACTGGTGGAGGCATCCGTGAATACCACAGCATGCCTGGAGACCTGCTCTAGGGGCACTCCTGCCCAAAGAAATGAGAGTTCTGAAGACAGGGAGAAGATTTTGCGGCATTGTGAACTCACTTGAACCCGGTGAGTGCCGTGTTGCCACTCCCACCTTGGAACTCAGCCGTGTCAACATCTTGAACGGGAACCTGTGAAGTGCTCGGTTCAAAACTCACAGATCCAGGATTGGACGTAACCCACCACCTTTCTTGGGCACTATCAATTAAGGGCTGTAAAACCCTGTCCTCATCTCGGCTGGAGGGAACGGCCCTTTGCTAGCAGGACCGCAATCTCCGCATGCTAGACGGCATCCGCAACACTTACTGATGTAAGTTCTAGGTGAAGAACCCAGCGCAATGCAATCAGTGCATGCCAATGTTCATTGCCATGTTTTTATACACACAAAGTAGATTGGTCCCTTGAAGCGAGATCCCAATTCATCGGCCATACCCGATGTGACTCGGAGTGACCTAAATAAATATAAAATAAAAATAAATAAAATGTATATTCCACCTTTTCTCAAAACTAACTTCAAACCACCATTGAGTGTTTGTAATAATTTCTGATTGCCATTTTGTTTTGGTCATGTAATGTTGCTGAAATATGTTATTTTCTCAGAATTATGATTGTGGAAGAGTAAATAAAGACTGACAGCTTAAAGCTGCTAATGTTCATCAGTAAATCTGTGGTAAATTAATAGAAATGATGATTCTGTCTGAGCTATATACATTTTAAAATGAACATGCACTGGTGTAGTCTAACAGATGTGTAAACTGATTTGAACACTATTAAAACTAATTTGAACTAAATTATTATGTTGGATACGTTGTGTTCCTTTGTGCAGTGGCTTAGATTATGAGGCTTTGAGTCTGTATAAAAGTCAACAAGCTGAATTTTTATTTTTATTTTTATTTTTTTCAGAAAATGTAATCTTGTTAAAACTGAGTATCATTATTGATATAAAAATTTTTTAAACGATACCTATCCCTAACTGTGTGTGTGCACCCCACCAACCATGCTGTCAGTGAATATGACCCAATTTTTAGAACAATCCTGACAGACTCTTAATGTTATTGAACTGACAACACAATGCCCAGTGTTATAAATCATTCCATTACTTTCAGTTACAGATGTCTCAATTTCTGAGAATGTTAACTCTGAACCTGATGAGATCTCCAAGGTATAGTGGCATTGCTGTATATTTGTGACTGGTGACAGTTTTTGTTTTGCAGAAATCAAAATTAGAGAACAACTCACAATTCCCTAAATTTCAAGGTCCTAAAATTCACTGCTTAGAACATTTTCTAACAGGAGTTGAAGTTTTTAAAGCATATATCTTAAGCTTATTGTATTCTAAAGAACAGTATAAAAACATAATTAAATATTTAAAAAAGAAAACACTTTATAAACCTTTAATTCATTGGTGTTAATCTGCCACCTAGTTCTAATTATTATGACAATTATATGACAAACCCAACTTAACCGGCAGCATTCCTCTAATTTTCAATTTGATTTAAAAGAAGCCAGGCTTCTTTACAAAATGAGGAATCTTTTCAACACTGTAGCTGGAATTGCTTTTCTGTTTTCAAAAGGATATGTTTTAGGATGTTTAAGAGAAGTTGGATTGAAAGCAGACTTTCATCAGCAGAGAGAATAAAAAGGCTAGTGTCATAGTCTGGGGGATCTTTTCTGCAGCAGAAGTTGGGCCTCTTATACAGATTATACAGATAAACACAGATAAACAGGTTAAACGCATACAGTTTCTTCCCTGCAAGGGTCTCCCAATCAGCCAACAATTTTCATGCTAAACATTTCCCGTCACACAGGAAAACAGGTAAAGCAATTCCTTGAAGAAGAAAAAAGTCCATGTAAAGTCAATATAAAATGTGTGCTCTAAATGTTGAGGTAATGACAGTGTCTCATGATTGAACGGGCGAACCACTGATGCTTCTGCGCTCTAGCTGTGTGTGTTCAACTTGAAGCAGCACTGCACAGAACAATCAGTGTTTGACATCAAAGTCTTGAATCACTCTTGAACCGCGAGAGCAGTTCAAAGCAAAATAATCATCTGCTCTCTATAGCTCTTACTGTACTGATGTCACATAGCCACCCAATAAATCCTGCTAACGAAAATGGTAAACAACTGTTTAACGGAATAACTCCACCATTAAGTATTAAATAGTTCATAATCTTTGTAAAATATTTCAGCAATGCATTTCTAACATACACCCCCAGTTTCACAGACAAGGCTTAAGCTAGTCCCAGACTAAATTGCATGTATTTTCAACTGTCTGTCTCAGTTGAAAATATCTTCCTCTGGCATATCTTTAAACATGCCAGTGTCATGGTTCTGTGTTAAGTTGTACACCTGTAATATTTTCTTAAAAGGCATTTTTGTAAAAGTTGCTTAAATATCTTAATTTAACTAATGCCCAGTCCTGGCTTAAGCTAAGGCCTGTTTGTGAAATCGGGAAATAATGGCCCAGTTTCACAGACAGGACTTAGCCTAAACCAGGATTAGGACATAGTTCAGTTAGGACATTTAAGTAATTTTATAAACATGCATTAGAAAAAAGCATTACTGGTGTGCATCCTAGAACAAAACTTTCAGTTGAAACAGCTCAGATTTATATTTAGTCTAAGACTAGGCTTAAGCCTTGTCTGTGAAACCGGGGAAATGTGTTTACAAACATTTCTCAATATTGACTTTACACAGTCTTTAAAATAATGAAATGGCCAGCCCAGAGAACTCATTTAAACTCAACCCGAAAAAAATAAGAATTCTCTAATCCCTAATTGTAGAAAAGGCTGGAAGAAGAGTGAACAAGAACACAGCCGTTCAATTAGAGAAAAGTTTGTGTTATACTTTCCATGTGCATGGGTCCACTAGGGTCTGCGAAAATGGTCATCAGAGGCTCTGCGTGGACATCCGAATACCTCTCATTTTTTCAGACAAGTATGCAAGGTCAGTAGTCTATAACAGCACCAAACAGCGCATGCGCAGGCTATGGTGAGAAGTGTGTCGCAACTCAAACCTCTACAATCCGTCAATAGAACAATATAAAGGCAGTCTGTGATGAAGAAGCACTCCATTTGTGCTCTGACTCATCAGAATCCATTTGCTAGCTTTATTGTACAGAGTAGTCAAACAGGCAGAGATAGGTACACAGGCAGACAGGTTTGTAGGAGACAAGGCAGTAATCGTTAATGAGAGACAGGCAGAAGGCAACAGGCAAAATAAGGCAGGGCAGGCAGCAGAGTTCAATAATCCAGATAACAGGCAAAACAAGGCAGGGCAGGCAGAGAGAATCAGAGTCCGAAATAACAGTCCAAAATCACACCAGAATATCCAACAAGAAAAACGCTCAGAATTATCACAGACAGTAAATAAGACTTCGCGATGAAGTAGCGTCTGCATGCTGCTTTTAAAGGGCAGATAATGCCAAACACCTTATTATTATGGCAGTAAGTCCTTAGAAAGCGAATGAGCTCCTGGTTCATACGTTCCGCCTGGCCGTTGGATTCAGGATGGTACCCAAAGGTAAGGCTTATGTTGATGCTCATTTGTGTACAAAACTCTTTCCATACCCTGTATGTAAATTGTGGTCCTCGATCAGAGACTATATCCTCGGGCAGGCCATAGTAGCGGAACACCTGTTCCATCATAATCTGAGCTGTCTCCCAGGCAGTAGTATGAGTCAACAGGCCTTGGAGAAGTGGTCAGCAATGGTCAAGACGGTGGTGCACTGGTTGGATGGAGGTAAGTCTGTGACAAAATCCATAGCAATATGGGACCAAGGTCGCTGGGGTACAGGTAAAGGCTGGAGTAGACCGGCTGGTCGTTGACGTGAAGACTTTGCAGATGAAGCAGGTATTAACAAAGTGAGTGATTTCGGTTGATAATTGGGACCACCAGAACCGGTTGGTAATGAGTTCGGTTGTGGCCAAGATCCCCGGATAACCGGCGTTGGGGGTGTCGTGCACAAGGTGGAGTACTTGGTCTCTTAGAGTTCTGGGGACATAGTAGTATGGGGTCTGTAACTTGGGCCTCCGTGATTTCTCTGATTATATCCCACTGGACTGGTGCGATGATCATGGTTGGAGATAAGATGGTTTCAGGTAGGCTTGTGGTGGTGGTACCGTCAAATTGCCGAGAGTGCATCAGCCTTCACGTTCTTTGATCCGGGTCTGTACGTGATTTGGAAGATGAAATGTGAGAAGAACTGGGACCAACGAGCCTGCCTGGCATTGAGTCTCTTGGCTGAATGCAAGTACTCAAGGTTACGATGGTCCGTTAGGACGAGGAACGACTCTTTGAATCCTTCCAGCCAGTGCCTCCACTCCTCATGTGCTGCCTTAAGTGCCAGTAGTTCCCTGTCGCCCACATCATAGTTACGCTCTGCCTGAGTGAGTTTTCTGGAGTGGAAGGCACAGGGAAATAACTTGGGAGGAATGCCTTGTCGTTGTGAGAGAATTGCTCCCAGGCCGGTGTTGGAGGCCACAAACTGTTTTTCAGGATTGGGGTGACGAAGGATGGGTGCGGTGGTCTTGAGCTCCTGAAAGGCTTTTTCAATCTCGGGGTCCCAGGGTAGGCGTTTGGTTCCCTTTTTGGTCATTGAGGTGAGTGGAGATGCAACTTTACTGAAATTTGTGATGAAACGTCTATACAAATTAGTGAATCTCAAAAATCGCTGGAGTTCTTTCAGGTTCTGAGGTTTCGGTCTATTGAAAATAGCAGTGACCTTTTTGTCATCCATATCCACCCCTTCGGCACTGATGACATAGCCTAGGTTTAATGGAAATCACATTTGGTTAGCTTGGCAGAAAGTCTGTGGTTAATGAGTCTCTCAAGCACGGTATGGACGTGCTGAACATGGGTCTCTGGATCTCTGGAATAAATCAGGATGTCGTTGATGTATACAATGACAAAATGGTTGAGTAGATCTTTGAATATGTCGTTCACCAAGGCCTGGAACACAGAGGGGCTATTGGAAAGTCCAAAGGGCATAACCAAATATTCGTAGTGCCCATTGGCCGTTGAGAAAGCAGATTTCCACTCGTCTCCTTCACAAATTCTTATCAGATTATAAGCACTGCGCAGGTTAAGCCTGGTGAAGAGGCGAGCTGAACGGAGCTGTTCTAGGGCTGCAGGAACTAGAGGTAGGGGGTACCTGAATTTTACTGTGATCTCATTCAAGGCACGGTAATCTATGCAAGGTCTTAGTCCGCCATCCTTTTTCTTCACAAAGAAGAAGCCTGCCGATGCCGGAGAAGTGGATGGTCGTATGAACCCCTTAGTGAGTTCTTCTTGAATATAGAGATTCATACTTTCTGTCTCTGGCTGGGACAAAGGGAATACACGACCCTTGGGAAGTACAGTTCCAGGTAAGAGGTCTATGACGCAGTCAGTTGGCGGTAGTTGAGTGGCCTCCTCTTTGCTCAAAGCTCTTTGCAGGTCGTGATACTGCCTGGGTAAATTCTGGAGGTCGGGTGTTTCCTCTGAAGTGGTGACGACGGTGTGGACTGATCGTTTCATTTGGTGCAGACAGTGGTTGTGACAGAAAGTGGACCATTAGGTAATCTGATGAGTAGACCAGGCGATAGATTGGTCGTGTTGTTCCAACCAGGGTAGGCCTAGGATGATGGGGAGTTCAGGTGAGGTGATGGCCAGGAAGTGAATTTTCTCGGAGTGCAGTGATCTGGTGAAAAGTGTGAGCTCGGGTGTCCGGGTGGTGATCCATGGTGGGAGAACAAGAAAGGAGAGGAAGTGAGTTCTTAACAGCAAACTCTTCATCGATAAAATTTCCTGCTGCCCCTGAGTCAATAAATGCTTTAGCATTGATTCTCTGGCCCTGATACACAATGCTCACATCAATTTTCATGGCAGAAGCCAAAGAAACTGCACTCACCCGATAAGACATGGAGCATGGAGGTCGGACCGGACATGCATAGATTATTGGAGCGACGTCTCTCTCGTTCATCTGAGGTGAGTCACTCCAATCTGCATTGGTTCCACTGGAGGTAAGCTGGTCCGATAGGTGGGTGGTGCTTGAGGACAGAGTGAGCGGATGGTATGGTCTGTACGAATTGCCAAGTCCATGAATTCTACGAGGGACTTGTCCTCATCGCGGTTACCCAGTTCCAGTTGCAGATCTGCTCTGAGTTCACAACGATGAAGTGACTTGAGTGGGTCTTGATCCCTGTGGGTCTGTGCAGCCAGAGTCCTAAAGGTCATTGTGAACTCCGCAGCAGACTCGGAACCTTGTCTTAAGGCAAGTAGCTCATCCTTAGCGCTTCGACGTTGGTGGAGTGATCAAAAACTTCTCTGAATTGGTGGAGGAAACTTTGGTAAGATGGAAATGCCATGTTTCGGCCCCTCCAGAGAGCTGTAACCCACTCCAGCGCCTTTCCAGTGAGCAACAAGCAGACGAGCGACACCTTGCTGTCATCCAAGGAGTTGGATTGTTGTTTCATGTAGAGCTCGCATTGTAATAAAAACCCTTCACACTTGCCTGGGGAGCCGTTGTATTTTTCGGGTAGTGCAAGTCGTGCGGGATTAATAAGGGTGGTTGCCGCTGGCGGTGGAGGCGGAGTTGGCGGGCTGGCTGGCTGACTGTGTGATTGAGCGTGTCGTCAAGGCTTATGCGGAGCGAACAAGTTCCTCTGTAGCTTGTACAGTGGCTTGACGGCTCACCTCATTAATAACTTGTACCAAAGCAGCTGGATCCTGTGTTGGCGAAGACTTCTGTGATGAAGAAGCTCTGGATTCATCGGAATCCATTTGCTAGCATTATTGTGCAGAGTAGTCAAACAGGCAGAGATTGTTACACGGGCAGACAGGTTTGTAGGAGACAAAGCAGTAATCGTTAACGAGAGACAGGCAGAAAGTTCAGGGCAGGCAGCAGAGTTCAATAATCCAGATAACAGGCAAAACAAGTCAGGGCAGGCAGAGAGAATCCAAGTCCAAAATAACAGTCCAAAATCATTACAGAATATCCAACAAGAAAAACGCTCAGAATTATCACAGACAGTAAAAAACACTAATATTCGGGAGAAGGTTCCCGCTGCTGTGAGCCAGAGAGCGCCACAGAGGCGCGACTGGTGACACAGTCAGATGTGCAGTAACTCTGGGCAATTGTTTGTTTACATGTTTGTTTACTGTTCAAGCCAATCTTGCATGCTTGCATGGAACACTTTCGGCAGAATAAATACAAGTAGTCCATGTCCATGCTATATGTGTACATACCCACGCGAAAAGTATAACACAGATTTGGCTATCATGCTGTCATTTAAAGCAAGGACCTCTACAGCTGTAACCCTCCAAAAATTTTGCTGTCATCTTCTTTCATGGTAAAGTGGTCACTGTTCTCTAATTTGATTACTGTGTTTTCAACAAACAAACATTAAAAGTTTTTTTTTGTTGAAATGACTTTGTGCCATTTGAATGGATATTTTGTTAAACAGTAATGTACCATCTATATCTCACCATCTGATTTTCCAGTAGTACTTTATTTTTCATTAAGTGAACTTCCCTGGTACATACATGGTAAATATATTGTACCTACATGCAAATGAGTTGTAACACAAAGTACTTATCTAAAGTGTATGTACATGGTAACAAACAAGAAAAAAGGCTGGACTTAAAAGCCATACATGTACATACACAAAGTGTGGGTAAGAATAGTCTCCTACAGGTGGTGCCTGTACACGATACCTCTTTATATTTTTAAAGCAAGCTTTCTGACTCTCACAGACCTTTAACTTCTTCTTTAAGAGGCTCCTCTGTCCCCCACTCGTTACCTGTATTAATGGCATCTGTTTTAACTCGTTATCAGTATAGAAGACACCTGTCCACAACCTCAAACAGTCACCCTCCAAATGCCACTATGACCAGTACCCAAGAGCTGTCAAAAACACAATTAAAAACAAAATTGTAAGCCTGCACCTGACTGGGAAGACTGAATCTACAATAGGTAAGTAGTTTGGTGTGAAGAAATAAACTGAGGGAGCAATTATTACAAAATGGAAGACATACAAGACCACTAATAATCTTCCTCGATCTGGGCCTCCACGCAAGAGCTCACCTTAAAATGAATCACAAATCCCAGAATCACTCTAGAAACTAGACCAAACCCAAATCAAGCATGCAAAGCAACCACCCAATAAAGTATAGTTATATACTTATTATACTAATAATACTTATACGTATTATTATAGTAGTCTAACCTCAAGGTCATAAACGCATGAATTAACATTTCTGCATTTGACGTTGAGAGCATAGGTTGCAATTTAGTTCTACAGATGTTAGAAACATGGCTTTCAAATGAAAGACTGCTATCAAACAACACACCTACATTTCTAACTGATGAGGAAGAATTAACAGAGCAGCTATCAAGTGTTCGACAGTGTAATAGATTATTACATGTGTTGTTTTTAGGTCCAACAATTAACACCTCTTTTTTTTCAGAATTAAGCACTAAGAAATTACTCATCATCCAGTATTTTATATTGACTATGTATTTCATTAGTTTCTCAATTTGGTGTATTTCACCTGGCAATGATGAAATATAGCATAACAGTGAAAGCTAACACCATGTCTCCTGATAATATCTCCCAGTGGTAACATATGAAAGGTAAAACCCCTAGTACTGAGCCTTGAGGTACTTCATATTGCACTTGCGATCAATATGATACCTCCTCATTCACTGCTATGAACTGATGGTAGTCAGATAAGTAGGGTACAACAGTGTAACGCCGTAGGCGTCTCCTGTCTTGTTATGTGTTGTGTTTTCAGTTTTTGGTCCTTGTGCTTTTTTGTGTTTGTTTATTTACCTGTCAGCTCCTCCTCATGTTTTCCCTCGTTTGTGTCTCCGCCCCATACAATACGGCACCTACTCATGTTGTGGAAGCATTCGCCTCCACCACAAATCGCATCTCGGGATTAGGGTGTACTAGAATGGGCGCAGAGGTAAAGGATGTTTTCAGTCTATCAAATGCAAGAGATGCATCAGACTTCCTTGACAAAGTTTTAGGTTTACCTCGTAGGAGGGAGGTGAGGGGACTACCAAGGGTGCTGTAATTCTCTATAAACCTCCTATAAAAAATGTGAGAAACTTAGGAACCTCTGAAGTTCTTTGATGGTGGTGGGTACTGGCTATTTAGTGATGGCTTCGACTTTGCTCATGTCCATGCTTACCCCTGACTGGTCAATGTTATAGCCAAGGAATGTGGTGGAGGTCTGGTAAAAAAAAAAGAGCACTTCTCTGCCTTCAGAAACAATTGTTGTTCTTGGAGCTTGGTGAGTACCGCACGGACATGTTTGTGATGTTCTTGGAGGCTGGGGGAATATATGAGAATGTCATTGATATATATTACAAGGAATGTATGCAGGTAATCATTGAAAACCTCATGCATGAAATCCTGGAAGATGGAGGGAGCATTTACAAGTCCGGATGACATTACCAAGAATTCATAGTGCCCAGTAGGAGTAATAAAGGCAGTTTTCCATTCGTCACCATGACGAATGCGTACCAAGTTATACGCACTTCTTAACTTCAACTTGGTAAAAACTCGAGCCCCTCTGAGATTTTCTAGGGTGGCTGGGACAAGGGGAAGAGGATATTTAAAGGGCACTGTCACGTTATTGAGGGCCCTATAGTCGATGCACGGAGGAAGGCCTCCATCCTTTTTTGCAACAAAAAAGAAACTTGAAGCAGCAGGGGAACTAGAGGGATGGATGTAACCATGTTCCAGGGTTTCCTTTATGTAACTTTCCATCGCTTGCGTCTCTGGAATCGATAGGGGATATATCCGTCCTTTGGGCACTGGAGCATCTGGGAGCAGATCGATAGCACAGTCCCATGGGCGGTGAGGTGGCAAGCGAGCTGCTCTCCTGGGAAAAAACACCCCCTGGAAAGATTGATACTCAGGAAGGATAACAACAGATAACTTCTCAACAGGACTTTCTATTGAAGTAGTACATATGTGAACCATAGAAGAGGGTTGAAAAGGGAGTTTGGGGAAACACTTTGGCCAGCATGAAGAATCCCACTGAAGAATTTATCTAGTGCCCCAGGAGAAGATGGGTTCGTGCCTAACTAGCCACGGATGTCCTAATACCACCTCCATGGTGGAGCCCTCCAGAACCAACAGCCATATCTCCTCTTCGTGACATTGCCCTACACACAGTTGGATGGGTCCTAAATGACGTCTCACCTCTCTGTTGGATAGGGGCTTTCCAGTAATTGACTGCACTTGATAACAGGATTTAGGGTGAGTTTTGATACCGAGACATCAGGCCAGATGTCCAGAAATGAAATTGCCAGCTGAACCAGACTCGATCAGAGCTGAAATAGTAATGGAATCATCTCTGGCAGTAATAGTCACAGAGCAAGTCAACTGGTGCATTTTCTCAATCATAGGCATAATAGTACTCACCACAGGTCTAAGAATACGCTGGGGGCATTCCTTAACCTTTTGATCAGTACGGTCCCACATATGGGATTTTTCGTTCTGTGCCTCTGGGAGTACAGTCCCACATATGGGATTTAGAACGTTCAGTGACTTCGCATAACTGCTCAAAATGAGCTTTCGCGCATTTGCTGGCGCTGATCCAGAGAGAGACGTGCACTGTGCTTGTCATATTATCACAACTATACAGTGTTCTTAACCAAATAATGCATATTTTAGGTATCTGACATTTAAATGCACATAAGCACTAGCGAAACAATACATTCAGAACTTGTAAAATAACGTTAAACAAAGATGTCAATGGAAGCAACAATAACAACCCATTCAAATTTCATTTGCCGATGTGTTTTATTCATATCAGATAAACATTGTGTTAAGTAACTATAAAGTTCACTCTATTCTTCATTCAGTTCAACAGTCACTTACTCGCATGTATTTCGAGAGAAATTGATGAATTTATGTGCTGTAAATCGGACTGACAGGACTCTCTGAACTGCTGTGCAAACAAACATGGCGGCGCCCATCTCATGTTACAGATCACAATCAAGATCATTTATAAAGGACTTTTTAAACTACGAAACACACTTATTTACATATATTTGTGAATCGGAATATCAGACTGTTCGTGACACGGCGAGCAAGTTTGTGAATATTGACACTCTGAACAGTGTCACGTGACAAGCAAGATGCGTTGCTGGGGAAACAATAAAGGCGAACGTTCTAAATAACGGTCGGCTAAAAAAAACCTCACACTGGGGGGACTGCTGGAATATTTTAAACTCACCACTGAAAGGGTTAATGAAGTGACCAGATTGTCCAGATTGTCCCATTCATTCCACTCCATGACATTCTTTTCTGTCTTTCCTTCGGGGTTAAAGGGCTTTTATTCAGCTGCATAGGTTCTGGAGACGGTTCTGGAGGACTAAGAGGCTCTGGCAGATGGGGGTTAATCATGACCATGTTAGGTGCATTCAGATTGTAGGATTTTACCCGAGTTAAACAGCGAAGGGCTAGTTGAATGAATCATTCGAGTCCAATTGAATCATTATACGGCTCCAGCATCATACGCAGATTGGGTTCCAAACCTTGGCGAAATGTGGTAACAGTGCCTTCTCATTCCATCCACTCGTAGCTGCTAGGGTTCTAAATCACACAGATAATCAACAGGGTAAACATGGAACAAATGAGACGATCACAACCACACCACATCCAACAAAGACATCGAGGGAACACAGGAGGATCTGGAGGACAAAGAGGATCAGGGAGCACACTATGGAGAGAGCAGGTAAGACAACAGGTAAGTATTTCGAGAGAGAGCAAGTGCTTGTCCACTTCAGGAATCTACGAGCTTGGACACTGGATGACTGGATGTGTGTGCTTATATGTGGTGTGGCTGAGTGATCGTTAGGGGTGTGACAGGTGCAGATGATTAATATTCTGGTGACTGGGATCTGAGTGAGGGAGTGAGGGTGGAGCCTGGCGTGGGCTCAGGTGTATCTGTAACACAGCCAGTACTAACTCAGTTAGAAAATCAGCAAACTCTTTAATAAAGTCTGTGTGGTGTCCTGGTGGCCTGTATACAATAGCCAGCATCTGTTTTTAGTCAGGTTTATGAGCAAATCTAGTTTATGATCATTGATCAAATCATTTACAAAAAGGGATGCTGTAGAAAGAGACCTGAAATTCAGTTAGCCAAGTTTTATCACTTTTTTCTCTGTATGATAATTTTTTATTTTTTTGAACATCAACTAAATTATTACTCTTAATTTGGTTTGGACACTTTCTGGATTTTCTAGTTCGGGGAACAAACACTTTATAGTGTGGTGTCTAGGTGAAAAAGCCTCTATGTGCTAAGAATAGAATCAGAATCAGAACTGATTTCTGTGGCATGAGACGGCTAACAGGTGGTCAGTTTAGCCAGTTTGTCTGCTTACCGACCTTGGCTCCAGTTAGTCAAGTACAAGCTCTAAGACTATGCAAACAACAAGACAAGGAGAAGCCATGCTCCCTGTGAACCTGTTTCCTCTGAGTGGCATCCAGTACCAGCTCCCCATAAGCGCATCCCGATCCCTGAAAATTTATTCCAACATACTGGATCAGTATTACTATCCAAAAATATATACTTCCAAATCCCTGCCCCTAAACTTAATTTAAACTTCAACTTAACTCTACCAAAAATGTATGCCTAAAATCAGTGGGAAATGATAGATGATTAACAAGGGTGTAGAAACACTTAACCATGATCATATGCCTAAAACAGATATTTCCAGAAGAACTATCCCTCAAATCTGATGGGATTGTTCCAGGATCAACAAAAATGTTGATCCAGGGATATCTTGTACTTGGTGAAATGACGCTCACAATTATGTCTTTTTTTGGCTTTAGAAGAGTCAAAAACTTACAGCACCTTTAAGTACAGCTGTGTGTCTTATTGGTTACCATACACTTCGGGTAAGTACCTTGTGTTACCACTCATTTGCTAGTAGGTACAAGATATTTACCATGTATGTACCAGGACAATATATATTTTGTAAAATAAAGTACTAATTTTACAATAATGAAGTTCTAATTATTTAAAGGAATATATGAGCAATAAACTACTGATAAGATGTTGATGTTGATTTGTGTTTTCCCCTAAGGTTCCTAAAGTTCACCCCATTCACACTTATGTGGCACTTTACAAGTTCCTCCCTCAAGAGCAAAATGACTTAGAATTACAGTAAGTGTTGGTGTGCATGTGAGAGAGAGGCAGAAAGTACTGTATATGTCTGTGTATTTAAGTGTATTTACAAATTTACATTAACCACACATAACATTTGGCCTTTCTCTCTGTTTTAATCGCAGTCCTGGTGACAGAGTTATGGTGATTGATGACTGTAATGAAGAATGGTGGAAGGTGGGTTTTTATTTTCAATGAGCTCTATATTCTCACAGCTTTTTATATTTTCAATGGATTAAGCCTGAAAATTACAGACAGGTAAAAAAAATGGGGGAGAGGGATTGTGAGAAGGAGGGGGAGGTCAACTCTGCCCTAGTGAATAAAATATTAAAATCTATTTGAAATACATTTAATTTATGTTCCTAATAAAAAATACACTGCAATTATACATTTGGTATGCTAAACTGAATCAAATTTTGTGCTTAATGTGCGGAAGTAATACTTAGGTCCAACTTAAAATTAAGTATATTTGATTGGGTTACATTTTATTTCGATAGTCCATTTAGACATTCTACTAACTTAAGTAACTGTGTAATTACAACTAATTCTCATTAATTCTCAACTACATGTCTACTAACTCTAGAGGTGTAACGTACTGTAGGAGACAGGGACGTGTGGATCCATTTGCAGTATTTTATTAGAATAGTCATACAAAAGGAGTCAGGAGGGGCAGAGACAATATCAGAGAAGATCACAAGGCAGAATTCGAGGCAGGCAGAGAACAATTACAAAGACAAACAGGCCAGAGTCAAAACAACATCAATCAGAATCAATCAGAATACAACGCTCAGAAATGTCAGCAATCGCAAAACAAGACTTCGCGAACTGTAGAGTGTGAGTCCAGCTTAAATGCAGTGTGTAATGAAGGTGTGGGTGTGGATAATTGCGAGCAGGTGTGAGTGCAAATCTAAACCAGGTGTGAGTGCATGGTGCATGATGGGTAATTGAGTACTTGTGATTGTGAGGCACCTGGTGGTGTGAGGGTGTGGTGACTGATGGGTAATGTAGTTCAAATAACAAGAGTAGACTGTTAGGGTAGGTTTAGTGTTAGTAAAATAAGTTATATACCTGCAAAGTTTCTGATTGTGAAGTTACTCATTAATAGCCTTGGCTCGCCCATACTTCCTTTGACGCTACATTAATTTCGCGAGCAAAGTTAGTCTGGCCAAGCTGCCGTTTTAGAATATTTCAGATTCCCAAAAAAGTTGGAACCAATGAGAAACGAGCTCTAATCCAGAAGCTAGCTACAATTGGTTATGGTGTCTTCAAGTTCTGTCGATACGCATACTGTACGCTATTGAAATGAGTGGTCTGATTGGTTGTAGATTCATCCAGTAGTATACAGAGGCATCTGAAGGACGCAGGTTAAGCCCACCTCCCTAAAGGTGGGTAGTAAGGTAGCTTGGCCAGACTAAGCTCCTAGATGTGACGAGTCCCCAGAGTCAGTTGGATCCATAAGCAGGCTTTAATAGTCTCAAACAAAGAGAACAATCCAAAGCAAACAATACAGAAGGGCAAATCCAAAGACACAACAATAATCCAGGCAGATGGTCGGGGCAGGCAGAGAGAATCACAGTCCAAGAAAACAGTGCAAATCAAACACGAGTCAAATAGCAGGGAAAAAATGCTCAGGATTGATAGCCAGGCAAATCAAAACTTCGCGTCGTATCCGCGTCTGAACACCGCTTAAATACTCCACAAAATGGCGGGAGTAGCGAGCGGAAGAGCCCAAGGGATGTGCCGCAAATGGGTCCGGGTAGGAACTCAGAATTCAAATTTAGTTCCGCAATACCAGTACCAATCAGGTGGCAAGGAAATTCCTTCATCCCTCACTGGTCGGGGGAAAGGATGTAAACAAGGCCCATTCGTGTTTCTACAGGCCTTTCCAACTCCAGGGTAACATACATGATTACATGATGATATGTTGTGCCGATCCTTCAGGCTCTTTAGACACAGAAGACATGCAACGTTCCCCTCACAGGATCTCTTACTATATTTGGGACAGGATGTGTTAGATTTGGCAGTAATGATCGAATCACATTTACTTTTATCAATACCATGCCCAAGATAAGAGGACTTCTTACCATAGCCAAAACAATGAGGGAAGCGATAATCTTTAGGAAAAATTGGTATTATTTGAACAACCTCCTCAGGATTATGTGTGGGGCTGTTCCCATTTTCAGTTAACAGCTCGCATTCCTTTTTACACTGAGGGAACCACAATACAGTATAATGTGCCGACCACTGCCAACAATATGTTATTTCATCACAAGCGGGTAAAACCTTTAAGGATACAGTCACAGAGGAAGAAAACATTTCCTGACACACGATACAAGACTCATTGGTATAAATAGCGATGGTCCCAGGAGACAGAGGAAGATCCACACGTAGGAGCTCATACTGTAGATTCGTTGGGATCCTTATCACAA
>JAUMHI010000064.1:372773-384888 GCA_032359435.1 Enteromius unitaeniatus
AAAGAGATGTTGAATATCTCAGTGAACACAGGTGCTAGCTGGTCTGCGCAGGCTCTGAGGATACGGCCTGAGATGCCGTCTGGTCCTGCTGCTTTCCTGGTGTTCACTCTCTTGAAGGCTCTCCTCACGTCATGCTCGGTGATGATGAACGTGCTTCCGGTGCTGGCAGTGACTTGGCTTAGACGGTGCTATCTCCCCTGCAAGGTTTTAAGTAGATAATCATTCCCTTGGTCTGGGCAACTCTTTTCAGCCACTCAGTGATCTTATGTATATGGCTACTATCGCCCACATACTGCATAGCTGTCTGAGAATGGCTGTGTTCTTAGCTTGGTTAGGATGTTTAACCTTATCTGGTATCAGGCTCTCTCTTTTTACCAAGTTACGTGAGCAGCCCAAGGTGTCAGTGGCTTGGCACACTTCTGAGGAAAGGTTCGGTCCAGGTACCAATCATGCACACAGCATTCCTCAAAAATACTGCGTCTTGTTCCCTCTCGAGGAACCATGGTTACATGAGTAACCCGAAACATTTTTCAACATGATTGCATTAGTCAAGTTTATATTCTAGTGTTTTCGCACACCACACTCATACATCAGACCATTGGTAAGCACTGCTCAGTGGCCTGGGGCTCGAGATGACCAATTAGTCAACAACTTTTAATTGACATTTTTGTTGCAGGGGAGATATGAAAAGCATTGTCCATGAAAGTGGTGTAAATAAATAAACTGATTTGTCTTAGATCCTGAATGGGTATGCAAATCAGTCAGGAAGTAATTTTATACTCATCATGAATATTCAAATTTATACTAAAGTCCTATAGGACCATTTTTATTGCAGCTAGTAGATGACAATTCTCAATCACACCATTATTTTTATGGCCCAAGGATTCTAATCAGGAGTGTGTTTTTGCAGGGGAAGTGGTACAGGGGGGCCCTAAACTATTGGAGGGGACATGTTTTTGATTGGTTGCTTTTTTTTATTTAAACCAAGAAAAAGGGACAAGCCCAAACAATTCTAGCAAATTCTACAGAGGAGGGTCCTAAAGCAATAACTTGTGCAATGGACACAGATTCCCTGACAATGCGTCTGCAGTCCATAGGTTTAGATTCTTTGTCGCCATCTTTGTTTCAAACCTGCAATTGCAAATTAGGTGGGTTGCAGTGATGCACGGGTTGACCCGAAACGCGGTCACCCGCGGTTACAAGTCATCCAAAAGTATTTTTAATGATATTCGGGTCGCGGTCGGTCGGGTCGTTTGAAATAAAGATGCCAATTAAACCTTTGTAATTTATATAGTACTAGACACAGTTTTCTATGAAATACATAGGCCTACACTTTATTGGTTAAATTACTGGTGCGAAGATGACGCACAAGCTTAGTCTGCATGTAGAGATGGAGGCGGCAAGAGAAAAGGTGAAGACCTGGGGATTGGAAGCTCCGCAAATACACAAATAGAAAGAGCAAAGTGTGGGAGACATTTGCCTAAATAATGAAAGATGATGACCAAAGTTCTGGCTTTGTCATGTGTAGGCTACCTTTTGAATGTTGAGTGTTATTAACTGTTGAATAAATGTTGACATGTGACAAAATTCCCGATTTCCCAACACACTAAACTGAGCATTGCCATTGTATCATTTTAATAAGTTACTTTTAAACGCATATAGCTCAGTAATGTCAGTTTTATGTATTTTCTGAGACGAGGTGGGATTTTTGTTGGGAATTCAATGGGGGAGAGACCCACACTTCGATTAGACTGGATAAACACATGCAGCATCTTAATTAATAAAATGAAACAAAATAAATGAATACATCAAGCCTTTATTACATATTACATTTATTAATGCTATATCAACATTCAGAAAACAGTTTGCGCTCCTTTCACACTTTTCCAAAAGTGGGCTTTCTCTCAGTTGACCTGCTGATGAATTCTTCAAGTGGGGTCGAAACATAAACATCGCATTCATCAGTAATATTGTCACGGATCGTGCCTCTGTGGCCCTCTCCAACGAGCAGCAGCGGGAACCTTCCCCCGAGTATTAGTTCCCACGCGGACCCTTTTGGCCCACGTACCCCGGCGTTTTCGCGCCGTTTGCATCGCTCCCTCGGGCATTTAAGCTTGACTCTGACTTGAGACGGACGCGAAGTTTCGATTTGCCCCGGCCATCGTCTCTGAGCGTTTTCCTTTGTACTGTTTCTGGATTACCCGTGTTTGATTTTCTGCCTGTTTTCTGACTACTGATTTCCGCTGCCTGCCCTGACTATTTGCCTGTTATTTTGACTACAAACTGTATTTTCCTCTGCTACTATTGTCTCCTGGTGTCTGAACCCCTGCCTGTACGACCACGAACATTAAATCGTTGCTAATGGATCCAAACGAGTCCCGAGAATCATTACAAATATGCATCTAGAGTTCTGAAATGGAAAATGATGGGTCGCCTCAAGAACTGCCTCCTCTCACAGCATGCACCACGAGCTCTGAGCGCATCACGTCAGCGAGCGCACCATTTGAAAAAAAATGCGGATCAGGAAGCGGGTCGGGTCTCTTTTTTTGGGTTATTTGACAACGTCAGTCGGGTTCGGGTTGTTTGCACCTTGACCCACACATCACTGGTGGGTTGTGCAGCAGCTCGGCTCCAGCGCGGTTTAATCTAGTGTTTTGTGGAAGTATGTGTGGCTGACAGTCACTGCACTGGTGTGGATATTCATTGTACTTTGGAAACACAGATTCTAAGGTTTGCTTTCACACTTGGTTCAACTGCCTGGTCCAAACCAGAGTTTGATTGCTCTCCCCTCCCCCTGCCCCCATTGAACTCTGTTTATATGATTTATTTGGGTCCAAACCGCGGTTTGTGTATGCTATCAGGCCAGCATCTGTTTTAAGTAATGCCAGCTCTGAAGAAGGCTCTCTTCATTTTAATACACTGTTTTGAACTATTGGTTTTGTTCCTAAAGCTTCAGAAAAACGCCACTTATGCCTGTCTTCTGAATATACTAAAATGCTCTAATGAATGCCACAGGTGAACAGAAATGAGACATACAGTTTTCTGCTGGCAGTGCATCAGTCACGCTTGTCAGGAAAGTGAGTGAAATACACACACAAACACACATTGCAGAGCTTGTGCGAACAGAGAAAAACAATAGCCTAAATACACCCTTATGCGAAATATATATTTATAAACAAATAATAAATTAACAAAACTAAAGAAAAAATGCAACAAGTAAAATATTATTTCTTTGATTCTGTCACGGATCGCGCCTCTGTGGCCCTCTCCAGCGGACAGCAGCGGGAACCTTCGCCAGAGTTTTAGTTCCCACCCGGACTCTTTAGACCCACAGACCTCTGCGTTTTCGCGCCATTCCGCCCCTTTTCCAGGGTATTTAAACCTGTACTTTGCCAGCAGCAAGTCGCGAAGTCTCGATTTGCCCCGGCTGTCGTTTCCGAGCGTTTATTCCCCTTGCTATTTACCCGTGTTTGATTTCCTGTTTGTGTTTGTTTTCTGATTCTCTGCCGCCTGCCCTGACTTCCTGCCTGTCCCTCGACTACGATTTTGTCTTGCCCTGTTTACACCTGTTGTTCTGGATTATCGACCTCCTGCCTGTCTGACCACAATTGTGAATAAATACATTGCAAATGGATCCTACCGAGTCCCGCGAATCCTTACAACGGCACACTTTATTCTCATTGGTCAGATTATGTGATGACAAGCACGACATGTGCTGCGTGTTTTTTCTTTTAAAAAGTTCCTGTATGTAATCAATCTTTATATGGAATCTCTGATATTCAAACAAAACATTAATGATGAAAATGAAGATTAGGCGATATGGTAAATATATATTTGAGTAAAAAACTGGTCGACCAGAGGCCGTTTTTTAATGGATGTTGTGAGAGGCTTCACTACACTGAATAAAATGCTTATATTAGAAAAATGTCCTATAGCTAACTAAAAAACAAAGATACAAATAATAAAGGTCATATTGCATTACATAAAAGTCACTATAGAAACCTATACGTGTCCGACCTGACGGCCGTCTGTTTACTCCTCCCCCGACTTCAAGGGGCTGCTCTCGCCAGCCGGTGGCAGGCTAGTGTAGTGTATCTCGAACGCATCTAAAGATTTACAGAATTCACATGCTATGTGCTCTGATTGGCCAGTGTTGGGGTGTGTTCATTTACCTGGAGGGCTATATGAACATGCTTTATAACTTATTTAAAAACAACAACAATGATAAACATTAGTTCTCACATTAATTGATAGACTGTTCTAGCCTGTATGCATGAATGAAGTAATGTGGATTTTTGTAAATTCATTTATTAATTCAAGTGGTTTTATCTGCACAAAATAATGCTTTTTTATGCACAAATTCATAACAATTTATGTACTACAGATTTATCCAAAAAGATACTAAATACTTTTCTTTCTTTCTCTTTCTTGTGAACAAAGAAAACATCATGATCATGTATAAATAAATCATAAATCATGATGATGTAACAATCTTAGTTAATGTCTTAATTGATGCATAGTTCATCCATGAAGTCATGAAAGACTCTGAACTCATGTTAGTTCCTGATAAGTCATGAGATATTACTGCATGAAGAAAGGCATAATTGATGCATTAGTTTATGCATGAATTCATAGTAATTCATGTACCCTTAACGCAAAGTGTTACCATTACAACTTTTACAGACGGACTTGATCAAACCATTTGAGTAAATGGTAAGTTATTTTAAATGTTATCTGCTCACATTCTGGAGTTAGGGTTAGGAACCTACAGCCTCTACTGTATGTGTTGCGGTACCTTTCTATTTCCAAATTATGATGCATGCATCCTACTAACTTTACATGTTAGTAGGGGACGATTTATTCACAGATTTGTGCTGTACATAAGTGAATACGATTTAAATTACGTCTTGCACACTTAAATACACTTTAAATGGAACTTATAAGTTCACTTCAAACTGGAATCTTGGTGGAATATCCATTATGTCCACTTTGCAGGGCACAAATGTTCAAATAGAACAAATATATGAAGCCACAAGAGCAGGGGCGTAGCAGCAAATTTTTAAAGTGGGGGGGGGGCAGTATGGTAATATGACCCAAGATTGTTCATATAGTATAATAAATTCTAAATTGAAGAACAATGAGCATTTCACAGCAGGCAAAGCACTGAACACGCACAGAATTCAGCGCAACGTGACGAGGTACACAGAACAGTTTCTATTGTCTTTTGACATCAACATTCTGTAACACATACTCACATTGTGTGTTTGAAAAGTGTTTGAAAAAAGGATGTAGTAGTCCTCTGCTTTTTTTCTAGGGTGACAGCCAAGTGGGTGAACAAACGAAAATTTACAAGAGCAACAAGATTTGAAGCTCATGGCAGACGCCCAAGATGGTTTAAAAGGATGAATAGAGTGTTTACTAATGCTTAACTAATGATTCATTGTATGCAGTTATTATAAAGTATTGTATACTGTAACTGTAACTGTATAAAGCAATATTACTCTGTGATTTCACTCAAAATGAGAATAGCTTATGTGTGTATTTGTGTGTGTGTGTGTGTGTATGTGTGGGTACAGGGAAAATGTGGTGATAGAATTGGACTATTCCCAGCTAATTTTGTGCAGCGAGTGCGTCCAGGTGAACGTGTCTGGAAGGTGACACAAAGTGCCCATGGCAACAAAGAGCTGGGTCACCTGTCTGTTAAAGAAGCTCAGGTAACACACACACATACATTGCTTATTAATAGTTATCAAGGTAGTTCTTAAGTTAAGGTAAGGGTACTAAAATATAGTCATGCAGAATAAGGTGAAAAACATTCCATCTTTAAATGTGTGCTTTATAATCTCTAGTAAACAGCCAAAATGCATGTAATATGCATGCCTAAATGAGCATGATAGTAAGAACTGTTTCTAATATATATATATTTATTATTTATTTCAATCTTAACGTCATTCCAGCATCCAAGGCTATATTCATGGCGAGAACCAGCCAATCTATACACAGTCGGTCCTTACACAAGTCTTCAGTCGTCAAACACACCCAATGACAATATAGAGTCTTTGTTTAACCTAGCGTGCTTGTGTCACGTTAGCGGGTTCTCTGTGAATGCGTGCGTGCACTTTTCAGCTGGGCAAGGAGCGGAGGACACAGAGGTTGCACTTTAAACATTTATTAAGCAACACGAAGAAAACAAAGAGCTGACGAGGCAGCGAACGCAGGACATAACATGAGTGAAACACGATACATGTAACTTCAAGACTGCACAACAGGTAACTGAAGACAAGGGGTATAAATACTGGGGACTTAACGACGGGGACGGGAACAGCTGGGGAAACACAGGTGCAATGAATGAACAAATCAAGACAGGAACTACCAAATATGGGCAAGGACTAAACCAAACAAACTACAATGACAGGGGGGAAAACGGAACAGACCAAACTTGAACAGAACAGACAGACATGGAACATTACACTTGTCTTCAGTCTGTGGGAGGAAACTGAAAACTGAAGAAAAATATAAATTTACATTTTCCAAATATTAATTTTGTCATTAATTGTAATAACTGAGATTTTCGTTTTCACAAGTAGTCTGACAACAGCCAGTGTAAGTTTAGAAAATCCTTAAAAAAAAGTAAAACCCTAAAATATATAGTCTTTGATCACCGGTTTGATATATTAGCTGGCAGCGGTTGATGGTTGTTGCATTTAAATTTTACCTTATGGGCCATAAACGGAAGTATTTGTTACAACACATGAAACAAATGAAACATGAAAAATCATGAAAATGGGTTGTCTTGTCACTTTAGTAGGACAGGGCAATTGCTAGGATTTCTGGTGCCCTGGTACTATTTATTTGTTCTTCCCAAATCTGATGGGGTTTTCTTCCCCCAAAGGTCTCACTTTTAATATGTTTTTCTGTGCAAATCAAAATATTTTACTGTCTACAAATCATATACAGTATAGGCCAAAAGTTTGGACACACCTTCTCATTCAATGTGTTTTCTTTATTTTCATGACCTTTTACATTGGTAAGATTCTCACTGAAGGCATCAAAACTCGTGTGAAGTTATGTACTTAACAAAAAAGGTGAATTAATTGAAAGCATCTTTTATATTTTAGTTTATTCAAAATAGCCACCCTTTGCTCTGATTACTGCTTTGCACACTCTTGGCATTCTCTCGATGTGCTTCAAGAGGTAGTCACCTGAAATGGTTTTCACTTCAGAGATGTGCCTTATCAGGATTAATTAGTGGAATTTCTTGCTTTATCAATGGGGTTGGGACCATCAATTTTGTTGTGTAGAAGTCAGGTACTACACAGCCGACAGCCCTATTAGACAACTGTTAAATTTCATATTATGGCAAGAACCAATCAGCTAACTAAAGAAAAACGAGTGGCCATCATTACTTTAACAAATGATGGTCAGTCAGTCCGCAAGAAAAATTGCTAAAACTTTAATTGTTTCCCCAAGTGGAGTCGCAAAAACCATCAAACGCTACAATGAAACTGGAAGGAATGGACATTAGACCAGTGGAAATCGGTGCTTTGGTCTGATGAGTCCAAATTTGAGATTTTTGGTTCCAACCGCCATGTCTTTGTGAGACGCAGAAAAGGTGAACAGATGGATTCCGCATGCCTGGTTCCCACTGTGAATCATGGAGGAGGAGGTGTGAGGGTGTGGGGGTGTTTTTCTTTTGACACTGTTGGGGATTTATTTAAAATTGAAGGTACACTGAACCAGCATGGCTACCACAGCATCCTGCAGCGACATGCAATCCCATCCTGTTTGCGTTTAGTTGGACAATCATTTATTTTTCAACAGGACAATGACCCCAAACACACCTCCAGGCTTTGTAAGAGAGTGATGGAGTGCTGCGGAAGATGACCTGGCCTCCACAATCACCGGACCTGAACCCAGTCGAGATGGATTGGGGTGAAATGGACCACAGAGTGAAGGCAAAGGGGCCAACAAGTGCTAAACACCTCTGGGAACTCCTTCAAGACTGTTGGAAAACAATTTCAGGTGACTACATCTTGAAGATCATCGAGAGAATGCCAAGAGTATGCAAACCAGTAATCAGAGCAAAGGGTGGCTGTTTTGAAGAAAATAGAATATTAAGATGTTTTCAGTTATTTCACATTCTTTTGTTAAGTACATAACGGAACAGGGTATGTATAAAATCATGGTTCCTTGATGAAACGAGAAGACGTCCGAATACGCTATGGGACAGCCTCCATGTGTGACGGCTCTGAATCTGCTGTACCAACGTCCAATGGATGGGCGCGACGTCAGGGCGGTGACGTCAGACCAGGAAGTATACTATAAGGTGCATGGTGCCTGTCAGCTTGGGCTTTCGACTGCTGTGAAGAACTGTGCCTGCAGGGGGCGCAGGAGGTATTGCTTCGAGACGCAGAGTCTCGTTCCCTCAAGGGACCATGGTTATATACAGAACCTGTTCCATTCATTGGGAAACCTTCTCGATAGGCTCTATCTAGGCTCTAATATCTCTTGTGGAGTGAGCTCTGACTCCCATCGGCGAAAGGCTCTCAACAATCCAACGGCTGATAGTCCGCTTAGTAGCAGGCTGATCTTTCTTTGGCGGACTGACACACACCAGTAACTGGTCAGACTTTCTCCATAAGGCTGCCCTGTGCACATACGTGTCCAGTGCTTGCACGGGACACATACAATTCAACTTCTTCTGGTCAGTATCCCAAAAGGGAGGAGGATGGAACACCTGTAGCTCGATTGGGCGTAGCACAGTGGTAGCAAGGACCTTCGATGTGTAACCCACTCGAGGGTACAAAAATGTTTTCGCCAAAACTGGCCGTAAATTCAAGATGAGAAGGCACTACTGAAAGGGCCTGAAGGTCACCTACTCGCTTGAGAGAAGATATGACTAACAAGAATGTAGTCTTGAGGGTCAGACAGCGATCAGAAATCTCCTCTATGGGCTCAAAAGGTGGTTTAGACAGAGCCTCTAAGACCACTGCCAAGTCCCACGCGGGAGCATACAGGAGGTCTCAACCTCAATGCACCGCTGAGGAAGCATACTACTAAGGGGTGTCTACCAACTGTTTGACCATCTATTAGAGAATGGTAAACTGATAAAGCTGCAGTATGCACTTTGAGAGTAGAGTGGGATACCCCTGTGGAAAATCTAGCCTGCAGATACTCAAGAACTGTACCAACTGGGCAGTTAGCAGGGTCATGTTGGCGATTTCACAAAGTGAAGAACTTCCACTTCAGGTAGTACTCTTTCCTCGTAGAGGGAGCTCTAGAGTGGAAAATGGTCTCTACCATGCTTTCCGGGAGACCGGTTTCTAAAAGTTGTGTCCTCTCTGAGGGGCCACACCTACAATTTCTACATCTGTGGGCAGGGGCAAAATATCATGCCCACTGCCTGTGAGAGAAGAACTTTCCTAACGGGAAAGTTTTTCTTTCAACCGCATCGAGGATCTCTCAGGCCTGAAACTCGGCCCGGCCAGTACTGAGCTATATTCACAGTAAGTGGACACCGTGTTGGCGCACTCTCATAAGAACTCACGAGAGCAGAACGAACGGGGGAATTTTGTACAGCCTCGGCTGTATCATAGCTATCAGCTTCTTCACTGTTTAGGGAGCTGGAGGAGCTGTAGAGAACTAGAGGAGACATTGCACAATCTACTGACTCATGGAATGAATCGTCACTTCATAGCTCTAAATCTGCTTCATCACTTCTTTGAGGTGAAGCATGTCGTCCCCGGGCCTTTAAAATCGGCAAAAGTAGGCAGCAAAATGGCATCGCCATTGTATTGAGGCACACTGCGGTTTGACCTGCTGCCGAGTAGCCCTTGCCCACGAGCGTAGATGTAGTTCTCAGCAGCTTCGAGGGCAAGGCCGGAGCCTTCAGGGACGATGGCGCATCGGGGGACAGATAGCCCGCAAGCGTCTGTTCCACCTGGGGCATCACCCTGTAGCAGTGTTCGCTAAGGCCTGTTACATTTCCAATATAAACACTTGCAGGGATGTATACACGGGCCGAGAAAAGGCCTGCCCACATCTTACATAACTCGCTGTGTAAGTCGGGGAAAAACGGTAGGCTCTGGTATGGAGGTGGTGGCCGAGCACGCAGAAATCTCTCATCAAGCATGCTCTTTTTGGGCTTGGATTGCGACTCGGCGGGCCAGTCAATTTTTAGCTTGTCAACAGCCCTTGTTACCACCTTCTACAACTCCTCGTATTTGATCGACAGAGGCGGCTCATCGAAACTCTTACCTTTATTCCCCTCGGAGGAAGAAGCAGTGAGGGCCGTGCCCACTCCACGTGGGGAAGCAGCTGGCTCACCACGGGCTTCACTCTCGGAGCGGGCTTGTGATTTTGGCAGGGCTGGAGACAATGGCTGATCGGTCTCCATAGCCTCAGCGAGATCACATTGGGAGCCCCACAATCTCAGTCGCTGCTCCGCCTTGGCGGCAGTGGGACCTGAGCCGTGAGGCTCACCAGTGCAAACTCCCTCAGTTAAGAGGGCTTTCTGGGATCAGAGCAGCGACAGCAGTTCGCAGTGCGGGCAGCTTTTATCTGGCCCAGCCAAAGTGTCTGCTGCATGCTCCGACCCCAGACAGGTGACACAGAGTGTGTGTGTGTGTCTCTGGCTGTAATAAATCTTCTAGAGGGAGACGCACATCTTCTAAATGCCTGATACCCACTTTTTCATAATTATCTATCGATTTAAACACAGAGACAATACTCAGAACACCTGTGTTTTGAATTCAAAGTTGCAGATTAATAGTTACAAATGTGTAAAGTGTCATTCACATAAACAAAATGAAAAAACCCAACTGTGTACTACACATTTATCGTTATCTTACTTCAGTTTCGCTGTACAACCAGTGTACAAGTCGGCACTCACAACCTCTCAGATCTGGCAGTACAACCTCAAATCCAAGCCTTTGACATTTGCTACTGCTTTTGCGATATTTCTGTAGCAAAACTCACTTGTGCACTTGTAAATGCATTCTGGAGAGAGCAGAGTTTGGGGTGGGAACAAAGTAATTTTATTGGTCGATGCCTCACCAATGAACAACGCCAGCCACAATGCTAATAATAATGCAACTATTTGTATACATATGTATCAGGGGTTTTTTTTAACTCTTTGAAAATATTTGTATGAAATATCATTATGTTTACTGGTTTTTATATATCAGTAAAAGCGCAGCTTTTCGTTCGACGACGACGACGACGACCGAAACGGCACAAGCTGCTCTGTGTAGTGACTTCATCATGCACAAAACTTCTCACTTCATTGGCTGGCTCCAACCAATTAAACGACATTGCTGCGCTTTTACTGATATATAAAAACCAGTAAAACTATTTCATAAAAATATTTTCCAAGCGTAGAAGGACTATCGGTCGGCCTCAAAGAGGTTCTGGCATACTGTCTGGCGCCTCAGGAAGGGGAAGCAGTGCCCTGCCAACACTGTATACAGTGGGGGTAGGAATCTGCTGACTTCAACTAGGAATATTGTCGGGCGGTGGAAGGAATACTTGGTCCCACCGTGGAGGAAGCAGAGGCCGGGGGCCAAGGGGCGGACTTGACCATTACCTGGGCTGTAGTCGCCGAGGTAGTTAAGAAGCTCCTCGGTGGCAAGGCACCTGGAGTGGATGAGATCCGGCCTGAGTACCTTAGGTCTCTGGATGCCGTGGGGCTGTCTTGGCTGACTATATGACTTGGCTAACTTGGCTGACTCTATGGTGTCGCATGGAGGTTCGGGGACATTGCCTCTGGACTGGCAGACCGGGGTGGTGGACCCTCTTTTTAAAAAGGTGGATCGGAGGGTGTGTTCCAACTATAGTGGGATCACACTCCTCAGCCTCCCCGGGAAAGTCTATTTCAGGGTACTGGAGAGGAGAATTCATCCAATAGTCGAACCTCGGATCCAGGAGGAACAATGCGGCTTTCGTCCTGGTCGTGGAACACTGGACCAGCTCTTTACCCTCTTTAGGGTACTGGAGGATTCATGGGAGTTTGCCCAACCAATTCACATGTGTTTTGTGGACAGCCGGAAAAGGGTGGCCTGTCCCCTTCAGGTTGGTGGGGAGTTCCTGCCTCAGGTGGAGGGGTTTAAGTATCTTG
>JAUMHI010000064.1:384988-396688 GCA_032359435.1 Enteromius unitaeniatus
CACCCTCAAGCAAGAGGGTAAGACACAGAAAGAAATTTCTGAATGAATAGGCTGTTCCCAGAGTGCTGTATCAAGGCTTTCCTTTTCAAAACAACCCCTCACATTGAAAAATGACTAAAAAGGGGTACCTTGAGCTTCAAAAAGCCATGCAAAAAGTTTTTGACCAAGCATCGAAATGTGATGAGTTGGAGTCAGACTGTGTTGGTTTTTGACATGGAAAAGTGGTTAGTGTCACGTCAGGGTCTGTGGAGGCGTACGCACTTTTGCATTGTCTGAGTATTACAGGTTTTTGAAAATCTAAGCTGTTCTTGCAGCTCACTGTTCTAAATTATGTTGATTGGGGAGATTTCATATGTTCATATGTATAACATTAATTAGGAGAATGCAGAGAGCTGAAACCTTTCATTTGTGATTCATAGATTTTGCATCTGAAAGAGACGGGTATGTTCCATTTCTGTTCGTACATCTTGTTCTGTTCGTGCCTTCTCATTCTGTGAAGCTAACATACGCATATTGTAGAAATGATCTTAAGATCAAATAATAAATTAATAAATGAGGTCTTTAGCAGGGGAACTGTCAGTCACAATATTTCATATGACCAAGGATGGAAAAATCTCAAAATGTTTTGACTGTAGAAATTTCCATTCCTTCTTTAAAAGGCATTGTCAGTACCAAAGGCAGAGCTCAAAAGGACTAGTAATGTCAGCTTTCCATTCTAGACATTACCTTTAAGGGAATACTTGCTCAGGAAATAAAATACATTTTCCAGCCCCTCTAAAGAGGCTGATACACCCTGCTGACTATAGGCAAATAACTACAGAGACAAACACTCCGAAGGTGCTTGCCAAAGTGAAGTGATGCTATTAAGACCAAAAGACCACTTCCCATAGGAGCAATTTTTCCAAGACACAAGGAGATTTTTGGAAATCTTTGAAGCAGAATTTTCTCTTTATTTCAAAATCTCTGTTCGTTGCTTTGTAGTCATCAAAGTCAACTGAATCGTCTCAATAATCTAACTCATCTCAATCATCTGACTATGGTAGTGTTACATTGTAGTTCATATAGGTTTCAAAGAGGAGGGGTACATAGAGGTGGAGACAATTGAAACAAAGCATGCAAATTAAGTATTCAGGTATAGCAACATGGCCCCATTACACCAGTCCTGAGCCAATCAGCATAGCCAAAACAAACCCTGGTGCAAAAGACACAAACAAAAGGTGACAAAACAAAAATCTCAGTAATCAGCCGCATTTGACTTACCACTGGCTGCAAACTTGAAGGTTAACACCTTTACTTTAAATGCTTAATATAATGCACTTCACCTTAGTTTCTTATATGTTACGTCAGGATGTAAGATCAGCAGATCTAAGACAGATTTGAAAAAAAAAGTACCATTCCACTGTCCCTTAATTTGGCACATACGTACCACGAATGGAGTGACAAACTGGTTTTTACAGGTGTTTACTTAGCCCACCGTCCAGCACTGTTGTTTTACGGCATTATAGAAATAATTTAGTTCAGTTGGACAATGTTCACCACACTGAAGTGAAATTGTCTTCTCTTTTCCACTCCATACAGCCATAGTTGCCAGGTCTGACAAAAGTAGCCCAAGACAGTCAAAAACATCTCCAAGTTGTTCAATGGTCATATCCCAAATATCAAATGTTATTTCCATACCTACAATTTGTATAATAAATGTATGGGGTTTTGATTCCTTGACGCTGTCGCTTCTGGCTTGCTTAGTTCGTCATCTTGTCTACAGCATTTGATGATAGTTTAATTCTCATAATTATACATTACCATCACTCTGTTCCCCTACTTGATAATGTTTAGTGCTTTGCTACAATCTGTATTGTTATAAGCTCTATACAATACCAGTAAAAATGACGTGACTTGACTTAAAATGCATACTTCATTATATACGCTACTGATAAAGTGTAAAGGCTGCTTTCCAATGATCCTATTTGGTTACACTTTGTTTCGATAATCCGTTTAGACACTCTACTAACAAGTAGTAACTTTTTAACTACCTGTCAACTAACTCACAAATACATGTCTTCAAACTCTCAGATTAGACCAGGGGTAGGTAATGTCAGTCCTGGAGGGCCAATGTCTCGCAGAACGCAGGACATTGGCAGTCCAGGACCGACGTTGCCTACCCCTGGATTAGACTGTTAGGGTTGATTTTGGGTTAATAGAATAAGTTGACATTCTTGCATAGTTTCTTAGTGTCAATATGTAGTGTGTTGTGGACCTATCAAAATAAATGTGTTAGTATTAGTAGACAACCTACTTCGTAACTTTGCAACTACATGTCAACAGGAGATATTGAGACAAAGTGTTGCGAGAAGAATTTTAACTAATATCTAAAAAGTTGCAACATACTGCAACACTTGAGGTGTTGTACAGCAAGATTTGAAACCAATGTAAAGAGTTCAGAATCAAGACATCCAGCTCTTGACAATATGGAAGTTGACATACACCATTTAAGAACCACAGCACAAACTACAATAAAAATTACACAGATGCCTGACTGACAACTAAATTCTTTATTTTTTTTTAAATCATACAAAGAACTTAAATGTGAATTGTTTCCTCAAACAATTGTATCAAACTAATTTCTTTACCTCAAGTACAAACACTGGAAATAAATTCTTTAAACTGAATGCATGTCAGCACAGTATTGGTGTACACATTTACCAAAAAAATAAAAAATAAAAATAAAATAAACTATTTAGCAGCCACCTTAGGTGGACGGATACTGAACAGATCTCTGAGATTTACTTCAGGATCAACATGGTGTGGAATTTTACGCTCATTAAAGAGGCCTGTCAAATCAGCTTCCAGCTTGGCCCTCGAAGAGATCTTCATGCGCAATGAAAAGAGAGCGCGAAGGTCTTCAACCAGAGGACGGCGATTTCGCCCTTCCAAGCGTTTCTGCCAGCTCTTGCTGCTCCGCTTATGTGGGTGCTTAATGCAAGTAACCAGAGTTAAGATTCAACATGGTTATTAAACCTACAAAACACTTATGGACAATGTTGTAAATTAAATACTGCCAACAAAGCTCAAGCAGCTTTCCAAAAACAATTTTTTTTTGGAAAGCTGCTTGAGCAGTGTTTGTGTTTATATACACACACTTTTTTTTTTGGCTTTATCCACTTCAAATGCAGACTAGTGTACTGGAAGGACAGAACTACCTTGATTTTGGCAACATCAGGTTCATGACGTAACATATGGCGGATTAGGCTTTCCTGTTGAAACAGCACAGGGGAGGCAGGGATTACCAGCACAATACTTCTGCCTTTTTATATGAGGTCTTCTCAATCCTGGTCCTGGAGGTCCACTGTCCTGCAAAGCTTTGCTCCAACCTTAATTAATCTCACCTGCCTGTAGCTTACAAGTAACCCTGAACATTTTAATTAGCTGGTTCAGGTGCGTTTGACTAGGGTTGGAGCTAAAAATTGGCAGGACAGCGGACCTCCAGGACCAGGATTAAGAAGCCCTGTTTTATATGAACAAACCTCACCCCCCACCCAGACTGAACACTACAGATCTACAAAACTGGAGTAGTGACTTACAGAATTCATATCACTGGTTATGCTTCAGGTCATTTGGCTTTAAGAGACAATAGTCAAGCACCCTATCAATGTTCCACAAATGTACTCACACGCATGGCAAAACTCTTGCTGCAGCCAGGAAAGGAGCAGCGGTGTGAAAGCAGCTGTAGATGGATCTTTCGAATATGATGCTGCAGGTTGAAGGTGGTGGAAAAATAAGCTTGGCAGCCCTGACTAGGACAGAGCAAAACTGGCTTCTGTAATGCATGCGTTCGCTTGTGTCTCCTCAAAGCATCACGCTTCCTGAAGGTTTTTTTACATGCCACACAGGGGAATGATGCTGGGGAATGAGAGATAGATAGATAGATAGATAGATAGAGATATAAAATTATTTTTTTTAATAATATTCTACTTGTTTACCTGGGTGACTTCCCATATGTCTTTGCAAACTCTTCCAGGTGAGCACACTGACAGGGCATTCAGCATGAAGACAGCGATAACCTGAAGAAAAATAAACCAATACTGAGGGGTGTTGTGAACTTGTTAGAAATGATCCCTCACTTAAGCACTTCTGATACTACCCAAAAACAAGGGGTCACTTCTACATTAATCTACTGGAACTTGTGTCTTTGATTATGGTTGGCCCAACTTCTGTATACACCCATATACAGAAAACAGATTTCACCCACATTTTAATACGTTTAATTTTTTTATTTTCTGATGGTTTGCCATCAGTTTACTCCGGAGCATCTAAAAGGATGTACCTCAAATGTCAAAAGATATGGACTCTACTTCCCTGCAGTCTACATTTTTACTAAAAACAAGTTCAGTAATCAAGGCAGAATTCATTCTTAAAAATATGAACCAGTAAAGATATTTTGGATTGATCACTAACATGTTAACAGATAATAGCTAATGTGCTTTACCATGTGGCTATAAATAGGGTTAAAGACCTCATGTCAGCAGATGAAACTTCAAAAGTTATGAATCCTCACCCGCGTGTCTCCGATCATGTGCTTTAAGCGCAACGTGAGACTCAAACCTCATTCCACAGCCAATTCTCATGCATCTGAAAGGAGAAATAAATAAATAAAAAATTAAAAAAAAAAAAAAAAAAAATTACACAGCATTGGTCATTAAAACACTGTAAAGACGCACCTGAAACTGGATGTTCCGTGCGTCGCCATGTGCAGTTTTAACTCTCGCCTTTTCTTAAACGTCTTTGCGCAATGTGGATCTCTACACTGAGGGGACAAATAAAAATATACTCCGTAATGATTACTAGCATAAAGCACGTTTAAACGGACAGCATAATGTGGTTAATTGAGGTGGGGAAGAAAAGTTCGACCTTGAAATATTCGCGTTTCTCGCTGTGAGCGTACCGCACGTGCCTCTTAAGTTTATCAGTAGTGAAGAAGGTTTTGCCACATGCAGCTGCACTGCACCTGCTCAGCGACAAGCACATGTACAGAGGATTAAAAACGGTTATTCACAAAATCCATTGGCTAAACACAATATACTTCTAAATAAGTAAGCCTATGCAGGTGTCACTACAGGACACACACCCGAAAAAGAAAAATTATATTATATATCTCGACTGATATAATACATATATAGATTGACATTTACTTCAAGTTTTTCACCCCGCTGTGTATTAAAGCATGTCGGCTCAGGTGCGATTTACGGGTGAAACTGCGTCCACATCCTCCTACATTACACTTGTGAGGCCGCTGTGAGAAAAAAAAAGTAATGAGATTGTTTAAAAAATTAATAATAATAATAAAAAGTAATGACAAAAGTAAAAATTAATAAATAATAATAATAATAAATAATTATAATAATAATTATAACTCACCGCCCCGGTATGCACAGTCTCATGCTCCAGCAGACGCCACTGACGAGTGAATGTAGCACCACAGTCTGTGTAACTGCAATTAAACAGCTGCAGTCGCGGCACACCGTCCTCTTTCTTAACCACCCGTGCGGTCATCATTTTCACTTTTTTTCATCTGTATGTCGTTGCAGCTTCTTCATTCAATTCACATTAATAAATAAAAAAATGTTTAGGCTTTTTGAGCAATACACTCCGACCACCTGCAGACGATTGCGCTAATTATGTTTGGTAATAAGATAAAGTTAGGTTATTAAATGTAATGAGAACACAGACGTGTTACGACCTAATTGGGTCTGAATAAAGGCTTTGTCCAAATACTCAGAGGGTGCTTCTCAATATTCCTCCTCGTTTTCTCGTTCCTCCGTCCTACAGCCTATCACCCGGAAAACGATCCAGCTCAGCCATTGACATATTAACGGTGTCCTGAAGTGGAGCGCGTTAACTTCAAAGGTCACGCCTCCAAAGTGTACGAAGAACCCTTCAAAGTGCTTGAGATGCCTTTGCAGGTTTCCTAACCTCCTAATTGCGCCACCAGGTGGTCCCGATTACCACTCTTGACACATACAGTAGCAACGAAGAGCTGCGAGCTGCAGGAGGAGCCAGAGGGTTTTTTTTTTGCAAAAACTTGTACAAACGTACAAGAACATGGATAGGAGAGAAGAATATTCTTACAAAGTCTGATTCCTAAAATAAGCATACAAAACAAATATTTGCATACATCAAGGTATAGATTTATCTGTACAGATACGTGCAAAAATAGAATTGCTTATAATCAGAAAAGCTGTCATAGTTTATCAAAAATGTAGCACTCTTTAGAGAAGAAATAAGATTATTAAATTCAAAAAGAAAGTGGGGTAAAGAGAAAGGGGATTTAAGCCATTTTGGCTTATGAATGAAGATTTTTGCATTCAAATTAACAACATATTCAACAGATACTATCTTTGGATTTTCATACTATAAAATAATATCTTAGAGGATAAAGGTATGTGTCACATTTGTACAATTGGAGACATAGGTGCTTAATTCAACCCAAAATCTGTTGGTAAACACCACAATCAAAAAACAAATTGGCAGCTATTTTCTCAACAAAACCACAAAACAAGCAAGACTCATCGACATCAGAGTATTTAGAGATAGATTAAATAGATTTTATAATGAATCTCCCTTACTTTGTTAGATATACAGAATTTACTTGCCAAAAGCCATGTCTTTCTCCAATTTATATTGTGTATAAAGGAACTTTTCCCTCTGTAGAATTTCCCTCTTAGGGTACTTTTTCTCTTTGTCTGGAATATTTTGTGAATATGTCTGTTATTGATTTTGGTTTGGTTTGGTTTGGTTTGGAAAGGAAAGGAAAGGACGTGACATGTGGCCAGGTATGGTTTCCCATACTAGGAATTTGTGCTCTGCATTTAACCCATCCAACCCATTTAAATCCCCAATCCATTAGGCCACAACTGCCCCAAGTCGTGATCTTTTATGATCTGAAATATGATTATAATAATTAAAATATGAGTTTTATATGCATCATTCCACAGGAGAACTTTGTGTGGAAACCATGGACAAAACGTAAAATAAATATGTAGCTGGTCAGGCAAGATATTACAAGTTAATGGTGTTTACAGTATCTGCAAAATCCAAAAATATCAAGACCACCTTTGCTTCTAAAACTAGCAAGTTATCTTTTTAGTTTGTATGGTACTGTTTTTCCAAATAAAATCCAAAAATAATTTATTAATTTCCTTTTTAGCTTTATCGTTGATGTACAAAGAGAGAAGAGGGTTTTTTTTATACAAAAAGGTTCTCTCCGAAAGCTAGATGTTAAAGATATGCTTAGTTTTTTTATAATTTTATCAGAAAAGTTTAGATGATGTCTACTGATTTAATTTTGTATTATGTGAATTCCTAAATATTTGACACTTTTTTTTTAAACTGGAATACCCTCTATGAATATATCATCCATATCATGAATTAACATAATTACACATTTCAAAGTATTGAGTTTTAAACCTGAGGCACATGAAAATTGTTCAATGAGTTCTAGAGCTTTTGGTAACTCAAGGCCAACGTCAAGCTTTATTGTCATTCCGCTACATGTGTGGACATACAGTGTCTCGCAGGACCACAGTGCTACATAAATAAACATAAATATCAATCTAAATACACTAGACGTAGAAACTAGGATATAGAATTAGAATAGAAATTCTAGGATATGGTATTGTGCGATGTGCCTGTCAGAAGTACACTGTCACTACCCGATCCGTACCTAAAACATGATTTGCTCTGCACATGCACATGCTTGCTGCCACTTACTGTCACTGCCAACATTTTTTTACAACATCTTCTAATGATGTGGATTCTTTTGCAGTTTACACACAGCTTCAAAGTTTTCTCTTAAAAAGAGAAATTCCTGACAATTCTACCAATTGCCGGAAGGTGAGACGGGTGTCTCCGAATATTATCATCAAAGTTAAGTATGAGAAATTTTATGATAAAAAAGATAATTGACTGTCTGGTACAGCCTGGGCCATGTACTTTATTAATTACAAATGTTGTTTAAAATATCAAACTACACTATTGTGCGTGTTCAGCTCCTATATTTTGATATTAATATAAAGTGACAGTAATTCCTTATGAAAAGTAGTAGAAACCATGTCTTTTTATACAAAATAAAAATATGGTTAAACAATAGTTAGTGTATATATAGTATAGTATAGTTACTATGGTTTCGTGTGTAGTTAATTATGGTTAATTTCTGGTTATAGTGGTTGAACTAGTAACCATGTTTTTTTTTGTAGTAAAACTGTGGTTTGTTTTCCTAATGTAGTTACAAATAAAATTTCAGTATCTCACCTGTATTAAGTCTCTGTTTGCAAGATTTTACTAGAAAGGCGTTTTACAAATGTGACCCTGGACCACAAAAACGTTGATGGGGTATATTTGTTGCACTAGCCAACAATACATTGTATGGGTCATTTTTTTTTTTTTTTTTTCTTTTAGGGCAAAAATCATTAGAAAATTAAGTAAAGATCATGTTCTATTAAGATTTTTGTAAAATCCCTACTGTAAATATATCAAAACCTAATTATTGGCCAGTACTATACATTAAGAACTTTATTTGGACTAACTCTAAAGGTGATTTTCTCAATATTTTGAGATATTGAGATATTCAGATTTCAGATATTCAAATAGTTGTATCTTGACCAAATATTGTCCTATCCTAACAAACCATACACCTGTGAAAAGCGTATTTATTCAGCTTTTATGTTGAAAAATTGACCCTTATGACTGATTTTGTGATCCAAGGTCACAAATAGAGTGTATACATTTTTATGTTTTACTAAGGCTTGAACAGAGATTTGCTCACTGGACAGAAGATGCATCCCAGCTCCTTCAGGGAACCCTTGAGCCTGTTTTTAGAGTGTCAAAGTCCACCACTAGACAGTCAACCAGCAGAGGAGTGGTTGAAGAGGACACTGATAAAGTAAATGATTTTAGTGTTTATATACGGTATCAAACCCACTTCTAAACAATATAAAGCACAGACGGGCAGAGGTGTCAAAACTACACACATTCTTTACTTAAGTAAAAGTATAGATACCTGTGTTTAAAAAGACTAGTAAAAGTTGAAGTATTGACTCAAATTTTTACTCAAGTTAAAGTAAAAAGTACAGGCTCTAAAACATACTTAAAGTATAAAAGTATAAAGTAACCTTGCAGAGGACAAAACCACCATTTAAGTTTATTGGACTCCATGTTCAAGTGCAAGCAAAGCAAAAATAAATGACATGAATACAAAAAGCTCTGTTGGCCAATCTTTTACACATACAAAAAATGTGCATGGTGTTCAAAAACTTGTTATGCCAAAAGATGTTAATAAACAGAAATATTATCCATCAACAGCACACCTCATGTCCAACCTATGACTAACTTCAAAACAGCAGAGATCATGTGTAGATTGTTGAGTGCATCTGTGATAACTGCCCACATCAGTGTTTGTGTGTGTAAGAACATATATCTGTTGTAAAAATAAAATAGATACATAAAAATACTCAAAAGTGAAGTCTTTGTTGGGACCCCGAATGACCCCTTTAGGCTCTCCCTTCTGAAGCCGAATAGCGCTGGGTTCTGTCTCTTAGGAAATGCAGAGCTGGGCGATTCAAAGTCTGATCTGTTCGCAGGAGAGGCAGGGTAATCAGGGCCTAGTAGCTGGCTTCTGAGAAAAAAAGGAGAGACTGGTTAGTTCGGCGTGTGGAGTCAAAATTAAGCTTGTTTGTGTGGGTGCCTCTCATGGCTTATCTGGCCGTGGGCTAATCACTTGCAGCTGGTCCAGATGAGCTGCTGATGAGTCTCGCCGGTGCTCCCTTGTTGGGAACCAGGGCAACGCTGATTAGTAATGAGGAAGCTCGTCACACTCCCCCTCCCAAGCGTTGTCCTATTCCTGGAGGCAGAGAAAGGTAAACAAAAGGGGGAGATTGGGGGTGGGTGGGGAGTGATCCCTTACAGACCTGCAAAAGCTGACCACAGCCGAGAGAGTCCGTTGGTGTTGTTGTGGGAGGCCCCGGCTCAATGTTGGACTTCAAAGTGGTAGTCCTGGAGCGCGAGAAACCATCTTGTGACCCGGGCGTTAGTGTCCTTCACCCGGGACATCCACTGTAAGGCGTTTTCTTGGGATCCGGGGGTCTGTTTGATTGCAGAAAAGAAGTCATCCTCTTTTGAATAATGGGAGGTCTCACCTTGATTCTCCACAGCTTGTTCTTTCAAATGACTGTTGATATAGTTAAGGCCTATAAAATAAAAGCATAATTAGTACCAACTTGGAATAATGGAATTTGATCACAATATGACTAATAAAATTGTAACATTTGTGATGTGTACATAAAACTAATGATTGCAGTTTCGTTTTCAAGGATAAAGAAAACAAACTAACTCTCCATGACAAGAATATTTTCTTACCTCCACATGTTTTGTCAAATTAGAAGGCGAATTCTTGAATGGCAGAAGTCTGTGGCATTTTTGGTAGACATAATGTACAATACATTCTCCAGGAGTCTTTTTTGCTGCCACTGATTTTAAATATTTCTCTCAGGTAAGGCCAGGGATATTGGATGTGTTGCTGGTCTTAACTCGACTCTCCATCACCCAGGAAATCTCCACTATCACCTCTCCAGTTTTATCAGTCATTTCACCAGTTTTATCAGTCCGTTATGCTTCTTGATGCTATGATTTCAAAATGAGTTGTCGTCTGATTTTATTTTTTTTTTATTTTTTTTTATCATTTTACGTTCAACGTCTTGTGCGTGTCAGAGTGTATAAAAACTAATGCACTAATAGTATTGTCTTTTCTGTGCGTGTTCACATACGTTTCTAAGCATGAACCAATCAGTCTTGTTCAGTTATTGATATGGATGGGTCAAATGCATTGCGAAATTGCAAAATATTTAAACGCAAAAACAACAACACTGATTTGAAAATGTAGGGAGTAGAAAGTACAGATACTAATGCTAAAATGTACAAATTAAAAGTACTTAAGTATGCAAGTACGTAAGTGTATGCAAGATAGCTGCCACACCCAGGCTGCTGCACAACAGGCCTGCCACTAACAATCCTTTAACAGAGTTGATTAATAAGTGTGTATTTCTGTGTTAAGTGTAAGCCAGAGTAAAGATTTAATCTAGCTTTAAACTGACAGAGTGTGCCTGCCTCCCGAACAGTATTAGGTAAATTGTTCCTTAGTTTGGGTGCTAAATAGGAAAAAGATCTGCCACCCGCAGTAGATTTTGATATTCTAGGTATTATCTAATAGCCAGAGTTTTGAGAACGTAGCAGACGTGGAAGACTATAATGTGATAAGAGCTTGCTCAAGTACTGAGGAGATAAACCATTCAAGTTTTTGTAAGTAATTAACAAAATTTTAAAATCTATACAATGTTTGATAGGCAGCCAGTGTAGTGTTGACAGAACCGGGCTTATATGCTCATACTTCCTGATTCTAGTAAGGACTCTAGCTGCTGCATTTTGAACCAGCTATACTCTATTTATCAAGCGTGTAGTACAACCACCTAAAAAAGCATTAGAATAATCTAACCACAAGGTCATAAACGCATGAATGAACATTTCTGCATTTGAGGTTAAGAGCATAGGACGCAATTTGGATATGTTCTTCAGATGGAAAATGCAGTTTTACAGATACTAGAAACATGGCTTTCAAATGAAAGATTGCTATCAAACAGCACACCTAGGTTCCTA
>JAUMHI010000064.1:396788-423985 GCA_032359435.1 Enteromius unitaeniatus
AGAGGTGTGCGGTGTGCACGGGCTCTCAGCCTGTTCCTGACGCCGGCTCGTTTCCCACGGGGCCGCCGCTTCACGTTGCGTCCATTGTTCTCCCTCAGGATCTCACTCGGCCAGCTCGGATCTGGAGTTAAAAACATTGAATTGTGAGTGCATAGTATACCAATAGAAACAAGAGTGTCTTTATCATATTCAATGTACTCAGTTGTGGTGATTTTGCCAGTTTTAAAACGCTGAAAACTAACTTAGAAAACAAAAACAAAAAAGAGGGGGTCGGAGCAGTTGCGATGGCAGCCGATCTCGCCGGCGCCATCTTGTAATCCACTGATTCACACTCAGAGCTGTGTTTATGGTAATGATTTTCCCTACTGTGACATAACAATAGGGAGAATCTGAAACAGCTTGTTTCGAGAGACTTCTACTGAATTATTGGTTCTATAAATAATTATAAACACAGTGGATGGAATTTTACAGTTACAAGCTGGTTGTTTTCACACAACTGTGTTCAAACACCTTATAAAATTGATATTTGCATAATAGGGCCACTTCAAAAAATTGGATTAAATACATGAATTATATTGTTTTATTTAACATTTAATTATTGCAGGTTTGTATAATATTCTGATTTTGCATTTGACTTTTTTTATTCATTTTGAAGAATACTGAATCTGTTTTTGTGCAGGTGAGATGAGTAAATACATGTTTATATTTAGTATATAACTATAGTAAAATCATGTTCACAGAAGTCCTCTGCACTTACTCCCAGTTTCTCTCAACATGGCAACATGAGAGCTGTCCATCAGTACATAGGGAACAGCGTAACTTGCGTTGCTTATTTGAAAAAGTAACTCTGACATTTCCTTTAAATTTAAAAAGTAATGCGTTACTTTACTAGTTACTTTCATCACTTGTAATGCATTACACCCAACACTGCTGATTACACATTCAATAGAGTATCACTGGAGTTTGTGAGGATGTGAATGCGCATATTGCTGGATGTTATTAATAGGCTGCACACTGGTTATTAAAGGAATGGTTCACTCACAAATTTGGTAACACTTTATTTCGATGGTCCACTTTGTAAGTAACTTTGCAACTACATGTCAACTAGCAGTCATTAGAGTATTAGTAAACAGTCTTAGTGCTTAATATCTTCTAACACTTTATTTTGGTGGATCCACAACATACTGACTATCAGAAACTTTGGAGGTATATGTCAACTTATTCTACTAACCCTAAACCTACCCTAACAGTCTACTCTGAGAGTTAGTGGACATGTAGTTGAGAATTAATGATAATTAGTTGACATGTAGTTACAAAGCTACTTATAGTTAGTAAAATGTCTAAATGGACTATCAAAATAAAGTGCAACCAAAAATTACATTTCTGTCATTGACTCCTATAGTAGGAAAAAAAGTCAATGGTGACCCAAAACAGCCTGGTTACAAACTTTCTTTAAAATCTTGACAGAATTTACATTTTTGGGTGCCCATTGCTTTAACTTATTTAAAAAAACTTAAACATTGGATTTCTTTAAAACACATATTGAGTATGGTTTGACGGAATAAGTTTTCCACTGCTTATTGTGCACATTCTGGTGTGTGGTTCCCAAAAGCATTGTTAGGAAGTTAGCAACACAGCAACGATTTGGTGTTTACCACAATCAATGAACATTCACAAAACCTGTGTTGCATAGTTCATTAATAGTAAAGTTCAGAATAAACAAACAAATATGCAGTAGAATTTATCTTTCATTCCTTATTGAAATGTCTTTTATTCAGTCTTTAAGTTTATCAAGAGAAGGAAAGTGAAGGGAACTCAAGAGTATAAACAAGAGCAGAATTAGTGCCAAAACAGTGCTAAAGAGCAGGCATTTGAAGTGACAAAGGGCATGATGACGTAGCTACTGAACAACTTACAGATGGTAGAGTATTAAAGAGTAATAAATGAAACAAGTAAAATTGTCTAGGCCAAATCTTTACTCTGTCTTCATTATTTAAGCACATTTTAGACCACCATGAATAAATGTATAATTATTTGCTTAAGCAGTTAACCAGCTTAACCAAATAAACATTGATTCCCTTTATCCAATATTTGCTGTTGTTACAATGGCAATGTTTTTTTTAACAGTATGTGAAGCTTACTAAATGATTTAACTTTTTTCTCTTTTGTTTCTCTCTATTAAAGTATCCAATGGAGACGTCAAGTAGAAAAAAATGTATGTATTTCAGAATTATGTTAAAGAAATTATTCTTATAGTCATGTTACACTGCAATATTGATTTTTTTTCTTTTTGTACCAAAGGAAGCAAGAAGTGACTGAAGATGGCGATTGGAATTTTTGTTTATTTGTTCTATTTTTTTCCCCCATCAGAGCTAACATGTGCTTTGCTTTCCTGAATTATCTAAGTGTGTAGTTATAGAAGTCAGGCGTATGTTACTTAAGCTGACAGTTTGTAATGACTTCTTTAACTAAGCTATGTTTGCCCCCTTTTTTCTAACAAAGGAAGTTTGGATAGCTGTAGTCATTTACTGTTATAGCCAAAAAGGTTTACGTTATGGGAAACATTTCAGTGCATAGCCACGTTCTTTTGTTACATTTATGCATTTGGCAAAGGCTTTTTAGGGTCAATCCAAAATTACTTTGCATTGCATTCATGGTATAAATTTCATCAGTTGTTACATTTCATTAGACTCTACAGCAAACTCCAACAAGGAGTCTGAAGAGTTACTGTTTGAACTACGAGTATTGTTTGAACTAAGAGTATTGTTTGAGGTCAGTATGAATTTGTCAAGATAAGTGCTGCACTTAGGTTTTGAATAAGCAATGCTATGGTTATTTAGTGGTTGCAAAGTAATGATTTGGCCTTGTTGACTGCAGATGAGCTTTACTTTTTTTTTTTCTCCCTCTTCAGTATTAATAGTATTCTTTCGCCATGCAGAAATAAAACATGAGGCACCACAGGTCATCAAAGTTAAGACACTGAATAACGGATTCATTGTTACCTAAACAGATATGTACACAAAGAATTGATGAATGTTAAATAACAGTATTGTAAGTTATAGGTCATGTGCATTTCATAATAGCCATCTTATTTTTATTCTGTTAGAGCAGGAGTGGCCATTTGTAAGTTTGATCTGGCTTCCGGTGTCCTCTGCTTTAACAGTTTTTAGCTGCACAAAATAGCTTGTTTTACTGCTTGATATAAGACGACTGGTAATGTTCACATTTTTAATATATAACCCTAATTTAACAAAATTTGTAGCTCTCACTTTTAGTTAAGTTTGTTGAAGTGTTCTAAATAAAAACCAATTAAGAACCTAAACACGTGTTCCAAGCTCAATTTAAAAGGGTTTAAAACTTATCCAGTTACATGTCACTACAGAATTGTAGACCCAACACAATATCCAATCAAAGGTGTTTAAAAGGTAACCCAATGATTGATTGAGTTAAGAATGAGGTTAAGGTTCACATGTTTGTAAACATTGAAAGTAATTCGGTCTCTAATATATTTATCCCCCCATACTTGATAGTTTAAAAGTGACTCTTGAACATTTTTATTCCCTGAACTCTTGTTCCAGTTTACAGCTTCTTTGCCCCTGATAAATCTGCATCTCTGGGCAGTTAGATACTTTAGTCTTAAGTGCTTGTAAGAATTAACATTTTGCAAAGATAGAGATAAAAATTTTATTCAAACACGAGGATTCACACACTTCCATTGTCAGTGGTTCACCTGGGCCTTGTTCAGGAAGACTAAAAGTAAATGGACAACAAATCACATCCGCTGGCAGACAATAGAAATTAGTCACTGTAATATATCATGAAGATATGAGAGAGTGAATGTACACAAATTCAGGACACACACCTTCCCATCGAAGCAGGTCTCTGTGCAAGGTGACCCAGAGGGCAAACACACTTCAGTAGAGCACATGAAGTAAATCTGTTTTCAGGAAAAAAAATAAAATAAATAAAAAAAAAAAAAATACAATAAAATAAAAATTAAGACAAGGGCCACCCCCACCCCCCCAAAAAAAAAAAACACCCACAACACACCACATTTCTGATCATGTGTTTGTGTAGTCACCTCCTCGTTTAGGTATTTTCTGGTGGAAAGATCCATGAATTGAAAGGCTTTGATCTCAAAGCGACGCTGGTGCCGATTCTGAGGAAGATGTTTCACATAAAGGATAGAGGTGCTGCCAGGGTCAAGAGGATTAGTGCATCTGCAGAATAGGCATAATACTAGAATCAATGCCAAATAAAAACAAGATTTGAGGGGGGAAAAACAAACAACTTTCCAGTTTAATAAAGCTGCTTTTACAATTTGTATAAAGTGTTAAATAAAGATGACTAACTGCATATCAGCATTTTATGAAATAAAAAGTGCAACAGGTTTTTTCATGGAAACTGAAGTGCTAGCGGCGATAAAAATGCATACAAAAATCAAATACCCCAATGCCACAGCCTCTTACCCCTCAAAGAGCAGAATAAGGGCACTCTGAGCAGAGCGTGGATAGGCCACACAGTAGTGAACTATAAGAGTCGCTGCAGGCTTTGGCGACTTCAGACGCAACTCCAGATACACAGACTTCCCCAAAAACACATGTAGGGGCTGATGACACTGTGGATAAAACTTAGTGAAAGTCTCATCTGCAAAAAATAAAAATAAATATAATTATGTAGATAGAGCATTTCACAAAGGGTTTTAGCACTAAAACTAGCCCCTAAATCTGTGAAACATTAGGATTATTGATCTCAGTCACTAAGACCAGAACAACGGGCTTTTACATACAAATCAACTTTGGTTTTGGAGGTTATCCCTACTCCAAATGTTAGTTTAATTATATCCTTGTGTGTGTGTGTGTGTGTGTGTGTAATATATAATATATATATATATAAACCAGTTTGGTTAGTAGTGAATGATAGATGGACAGATAGATAGAGGAGAGACCAATTATGAGAAGCATGTAAGAGCCTGACAATTAGAACATACTCAAGTACAAAAAAAAAAAAAAAAAAATTAAAAAGCAGGCTATTAAAAATTTTTGATATTGAGCTTTACAATATTTCCATCAGCCAATCACTGTGTGCATTGTAAGCTTGATGACATCATCCAACGAGGCCAACCCCATTTCACTTACACTTGCAGTCTTTGCACACTCACTTCCTGTCCTGTGCTCTCAAGTGGCTGTGTAAAATGTGGGTATTTGGACAAAGCCTAAGCCAATCTCTTAGTAAAGGTTTCTCAGCAACTTTGTAAATAGCTGACAGCCTTCTCTTAAAATCTAAGAACTTTTACTGCTATTTAGGAGACCTCTTAGTGGTGTAACAATGTTTTGTAGATACGGGATAAGCTTGACATGCTATTAAAGTTTACCCATAGAAATTAAAAGCTGAACTCCAAACCGCCCTTCAGACATCAGGTACGGAGGCAGACTGGGACTCATAACCATGTATCCTGCACTTGCAAGCACTGGTCCACCAAACATGGGAGAGGCTGCAACCCTCCGGTAGCGGCATTCAACCATCAGTCTCAGGAGAACAAAAGATAGGATATGAAAGACAAATAGGCATACAACAGCAGCTGCTAATGTTAGCGGTCACATGGACATTTAACAAATTTCACATTTGTTGGTCCTCACCATGATTGACAGTCATGTACTAAGGTACATGTGCATCTCAATGCAACTTAATACATTTAACAAACATTTGCCTTTGGTTAAGAGGCAGGTACCAGTACCCATATAATACAGAAGGCTTTTAAAAGATCAACTAAAGATTTAGCATGTAGCAACACTAATCCTCTTTAACAATACTTTTATTTCTTTATTTTCAAACACAACAGACTGACTTTTATTCATTACATGAGCTGAAGTTAATTTTTCAAAATTATTAAAATTTTTGGCCAAGATAGAACCCTTTGAATCTGTGGGGCAAATAAAAGTGTAAATATAGAGGAAACACACAAAAAAAAAATATATATATAAAAATAATAATAAATAAATAATATATATATCATTTTAAAAACCTGATTGGGTTATCCCTGGAGATCATGCCGTATTTCAGGTTGCGAACACTGATGATAGTCTGTACCTCAGCCACATAAATTATGGTCTCGCCAATGACCTGTAGAGTCACAGCAGCAGGCCTCTTATTTCAATGAACAGTCAGTGTAGAGGAGGAGCGGACTCATAAAATACTCACGAAAGAATGTGTTCCACACTCAGTGACAGAAAACTTGAAGATGGCAAAGTCTTTGTTGGAGATGACAGGCTTGCAGCTAGGCTTTCCAGCAACAATTAGGCTTATGGGGTTCACAGGGATGTTTGCGAAATCATTATAAACAGCAAAGACAAAGTTCTTATCAGCAGTGCATTCTGGGGAAACAAGGAGGTTGAACCAAATTAAAACACATACATATATACATATATACATATATACATATATAGCATCCAAATCTAAGATACTCCGTAAACCAGTGCGGTCAAACTATTCCACTTCCAAAGTTTGTCATTTACATAATGTATGACTACAGTGTACATTATGCATTTATAAATTCTCACTGTATACATTTTGAAATTATTGACATGTATATTATATAAACGCACATTTGATATGTATATTTTTGTAAATGTATCCACGCATAATAAATAAATAAATATATATATATATACACACAAACAATAAATAGACCGTACACACACCATGTAGACAAAAACGTGCAAATCCAAAAGCTGAATTTAAGGTACTTTTAACACTGTGAACAGACTTGCTTTAATAAACTTAGTTCCTTTTTAAAATAGTTTCTTGAATATGCAGTTTCAGAAGAAATGAGGACATACCATCCATGGGATAGAAGCAGACTGAGGTCTCAGCATCAAAACAACATCCTTTAGCCAGGCACCCCTCTTCAGTTATACCCGAGATGCCACACAGCACTCTCTTATCAGCAGAAATGTTACAGCCTTAAAAGAAAACACTGCTTGCTTTGAGAAAGACCAACACATCACAGCAATTTATAGCTACTAATGTACATTTAATCTGTGCACAATGAGCACCTAAAAACCATACATTTATATGATTCACAAGATTGAAAAAGCACAGCAGTTTTATAGCAGCAGTGAGCTGGGTGTAACGTTCACCTCCCGGTTTGCTGTTGAGCAGCAGAGGGTCTGCTGGAGGCGGGGGAGGTGAAGCATGGGAGAGTTGTATCGGGGGGAGTTTTCCACAAACTGGCATCTGATCTGATGGCACACTAGCAAGCTGTTTCAGGGAAACCATGTTACGTTGGTTTGCATCACAAGACACCATAGCCATATCCAATTGTCCAGCTTCATCTGAATAGAGGACCCTAAGAGTGTAATGGCCATCCTAAAAAAAAAAAAAAAAACAGGAGCTTCGAGGTGGTGTTAAAATAAGCAGGCTTGGGAAATCAAATGAAAGTCACAACACTTATGTGAAAAACATTTTCATTTCATTTGTTAAACAGATTGTTTAAAATAAGTAAATTAATAATAATAATAATAATAATAATAATAAGTCATCCTCATGCCATTCTGAACCTGTAAGCATATCTTCACTTTTGATGGAAAGATCCAAACATTGATTTTTACTGTATAGACGTTTTGTACTATTGCGTTAATAACTGACATGATATCGATTTCTTCCAAATCTTGCATCAATTTCATTGCAGATACTGTTGAACTGAGCTGGATATCACTGAACCAATAAGAAACAATAAGTCAACACTGACTTGACTCACCACTTTTTAAATCCTTTAAGATTATTATAATTTAACCTTAAAAGCACAGCCACCACAAAAATCACTCTGAGGTTTTAGACTTAAAGATTTAATAGCTGTGATAATGTTTTTAACAGCTAATCTTTGCATAGCCATTAAAAAAATAAAAAATAAACAGCAAACGTTAATCCAAATAGGAAGTTATCGAGTCAGCACGTGTCTTTTTTGGGTCCTAAACTCAGTCGGTGTCTCAATTTAAAGCAGTCAAGCTATTTATGACAAATCATAATAAAAGGGACTTAAAGTCTCCACAACTTCATTAATACCTCCAAGGTGACATGACAGCCAGTGTAGTCAACGACTAAAACATTATTGTTGCGGTCTTGAATCAGAGAGTATCCACAGGCCGCTTGGGCACCAACAACAGACTGAATTACTGAAGCTCCTGCAAATAATTACACATATTTTGATGGCAGGATTTAAAATGGTAAAGGTGCTCTATGAGATGCTGTTTGACGTCACTTCTGCTGACGTTTCATGCAAATACAAAACAAAACAGAACCAGCTCCCCCAGTGTTTCTGTAATTGCCGTGAACGTGCAAAGCGCTTTGATACGAAAGGTGGTGCTAACCCAAGAGCGACAGTGACAGAGCCAACATCAAGCTAACATGCCTAAGAATTCTAGAAGCGAATGCCAAAGAAATGTTTATTCTGGAATTTATCCTCAATATAAATCCGGGTCTTGTTTCGTTTCTTCTCGCCTTATATCCTCTGCCCCTATTGTGTGTTTTGGTATTGCAGCCCCTGTGTTGTCTTTCGAGACCTGGGTTTTCCCTAATTTATTCAGAGGACAGACATCAAGACGATCAATGGGTGATGCAAACGGTTTGAGATAACAATGAAATCGAGCAAAAATCCTGCAACATCTCAGAGCACCTTTAACTACACTTAGTCATTTAGCAGATACGTTTAGCCAAATCATTTATCAATTCAGTAAAAATAAAAGCATATGGTTACTGCAATATGAAAACAAAACACTGCTATAATACTTACCTAAAATCTTCACCTGACTGAGAGAGCCTGGTGGCAAAATCACTTTCATGGTATCATTGTTACAGTAAACCGCCAGCTTTGATTTCATCAGCTGTCCATTGCCTTGAGTAGCGACTTCTGAATGATCAGATTCACCTTTAGAAAAATCATCATCAAAGACTGAAGAAGGATCTAAAGTAAAGACCGGCTTTGAACCCTGTGCCAGAACCAACTCAGTGCAACACAAAACCAGAATCAATGTTTTCACGCCCTGCCGAGCCATATGTACCTAAAACTCAGCAGAGCATGGACCGAGAATAAAATGCAGCGCTGCACAAATCAGATTATTAAAGTGTCAGATGGAACTTCATTCATAACACCTGTGTTCAGCAGTTTGGGCATGATTACTTGATTACGCTGATTATTAATTAGGTCACGTGACTAAAAAGCCAGCGCCCTTGAAAAAAAGGCCGGCTTCATGAGAAGTTGTTGTTGTTAAAGTTACATGTAGGTATTCATTTGCTTTACCTAGTGAAACACTTTTTTAGAGACAGAAGACTCCATTAAACATGCATGATTGTATAATTACCCCTATTGCTTTGGGCTGATATTGAATAGGCTATATAATATTTAAATTTGTAAAATTCGATTCGATAAGATTCGATTCACTGCTTAAAAGGTCATAAACCTTCGGAGAATTTAAATTTATGAGAAGCGTGTATATTTTCATATGCATATATTGTTCCACACGCCACACAAAAACAAAAAAAATTTATGCGCCTGTACAATAAGCGGCGCTGTTTCCGCAAGCCGCTCAAATATCCTCTACACTGAAGAAACATTACTATGGCGTCTTGGGAGCACAACTCTTCGCATTGATAGAAACTGGTTGTGATATCCGTCGTTATATTTATTCAGACGTTCAATTCGGTGAGTGATAATGTAGGGAATTTTAAAATTGCCGTTTTCGGTGGAACTACAATGACCAAAGACTAACGTTATCTGTACAGTTAACACGAGCTTGACATTACTTTTTAGCATTACTGACACCAATATTGCCATCGTTAATAACCATCGGTGACTTAAACGTAATTAAATATTATGATTGCATTGAAAATCACCGTGTGCCAACATTTTTTGAGCTGCTTACCTAGACAGCATTTTTGGGCATCATATACATAAAGCACTCAAAACAATAATACTGAACGCATCGCTGTATCTACATGTAACGTGATTACGTAGTCGAATAAAAAAATAAACGTTATTGTGATCAGTTACTAAGAAAAAAGCGGAAATTAAATTACAGTTACTTAAATGTAATGTAAGTAAATGTTAACGATTGCAAATGGAGATCTGAATATTTTTACACCAATACACATTTACAGGTTTAATTGATTTCTTTCATAAATTGCATCGACTGCTTTAAAATATAAAATGCATTAATGTTTCAGGAGTTTAGGACAAATACATATTCGATAACCGATTTATTTCCTTCTTGGATTTATGCATATGCTTTTATTTTTTAAGAAATGTTATTTCCAAGGCATTTTAAGATTGCCAGTATTTTACGCAAAAGTTGATTTCAAAAACATCATAATGGCCATATTTGGTTATGATTTTAAATCTGTGCTTAACCATCGAACAGTCTCAAAGTAAAAAGCTCAATACTAAATTTTATGGTTGCTGTGCTTTAATATGAATTTATTGTAATCTTAATTAAAGTGAAGAAGGATTTTGAAAGTCTGATAGCAATCAGTGTTACCCTGCTTGCTTTAAGTATTTCAATATGATGAACAGTTGAAAGAATAATTTTCCAAAAGTAATGCTAATGTAATCAGTTATACTATGCAACGCTACTTATTACATTTTAGATATGGTAACTTGTAATCTGTAGGCTATTAAATTTTCAAAGTAATCTTCCCATTGCTGCGCTGCTGCTGACTGCTCTGTGCTCTGTTGTTTTCTGCAGGTCAGGATGAGTGCTGAGGCGGCGGACCGTGAGGCAGTGAGCGGCAGTCGACCCTGCACCCCGCCGCAGGCCTCCTGGTTCGAGTTTCTGCTGGATCCATCGCTCCTCGAGCAGCACCTGCAGGGCCTCCATCCAGGTATCTGTCTTATGCCCTAGAGACACCACCAAGAGCACATAGCCATATAGTGATTTCTATTGTAGTTTGACTGACAGATGTATTGCCAAAACACAGTGAAATTATAAAACAGAAAATTATATTAAAAGTCACAAGACACGTAAATAAACAAAATGTTAGAAAACAAACAAATTCTCTTACATTGCTTAAAGGAGATTGCATATTTTTTATGACTTATGTGTGACCCTCGACCACAAATCAGTCAGAAGGGTGTTTTTTTGGAATTTAGATTTATACATTACATCTGAAAGTGGAATAAATAAACTTGCAATTGATTTATGTTTTGCTAATAAAATATGTTTGAGATTCTGTTTGACAATCTAGAATCTGAGGGTGCAAAAAAACATCTAAATATTGAAAAATTGCCTTTAAAGTTGTCCAAAGGAAATCCTTAATGCATTACTAATCAAAAAATAAGTTTTTATATTTTTATGGTATATACCAAATATCTTCATAAAACATGATCTTAACTTAATATCCTTACGATTTTGGCATAAAAGAAAAATAAATAATTTTGACCCATACACTGCATACAGTGTACTGTTAGATATTGCTACAAATATATCTGTGCAGTATGATTGGTTTTGTGCTCCAGGGTAACATATTGACTGAAGTAAATATAAGTATTTTTCTAAGGCTGAGATTAAGCCAGTGGATAAGTCCTTGCAATAAGTGTGCTTTATTTATTTAAGTTCAACTTGTCTTTATAATCTCTGCATGAAAAATTCTAAATGTGCTGTTTCGCTGGGATACTGTATGTGTCACATTACAGAAGTATAATCAGGTGCAAAATGCACTTGATCTTCAGAATTAAGTTTTCAGTGTTTTTCCACAGATCCGTCTCCCGTTCAGCTCATTGTTCAGTTTCTTGAGCAAGCCTCCAAACCGTCTGTGAATGAGCAGAACCAGGTTCAGCCACCAGCAGACAACCGAAGGAACCGCACACTGAAGCTAATGGCCCTCAAGGTTTCTGCTCATCTGACCTGGGATTTGAACCTACTGGAGAAAGGGTAAGTGATGATAAAACATTCATATTAATACGGATAGGGATCTCATATACTGGTTACCTGAAACACATTTTTTGAATGTAATTTTATTTTTATTAACAACCACCCGGATTATCAAAAACTAATTTAGAACAACCACAAAGCAATGCCTGACCTTTGTAGAAATGTTTTTTTTTTTTGCACTGGTAAAACCCTCAAAGTTGTGAAAATTGTGTTGGACAATTGGACATGTGGATAAATTATATCTTGCCTAATTTATTTTTGTCTTTCTGTTTGTTTGACAGTTTGACCATCCCTGTGCTTAATATGTTACTTAATGAGCTTCTGTGCGTCAGTCGTGTTCCTCCTGGAGTTAAGCATGTAGATCTGGATCTGTCCACCCTGCCGCCTACAACAGCCATGGCCGTGCTCATCTACAACAGATGGTCAGTGTGACAGTTCAACCCTGTCATAGTTTATGCTGGTTTAAGCAAACTTCTGTAAATTCTGTGCCTTTATCTTTACGTTATTTTTATGGAAAAAAATAAACCATAAAAACATTCACTTGATTATTTTCTAAATTAGTTTAAACACTTCATATTTCAGTATTTATTTATAAAAACAATTAATAACTATTAAAAATGCGGAATCAAATTATGTATTCCTTGTCTAATGCAATAACGAGTTTAATATATTTTTTGGAGGAAAATTATATTTTCTCAGGCAAAAGTGATGTGTGATTAATTTCCAATTAATTATATTGATTATTGGCATCATATTATAACATGGAGCTGTTGAATGCTTGACTCCGGTTGATGAAAGTTCTAATGTGTGCAGTTATTTTCCAGTAAAGTCGCAGCTGTGTTACAGTTCCATATGACTTCACCAAATTATTTTAGCATTTTGGCCTAATTGATAGAGACTAGAATAGAGAATTGAATGCAGGCTTTCTTTCAATCTTTCTCTCTGCATGGACATGCGAAGTATACACACTTGCGCACAGAAACCTGTTAGTTAGCCTTTTCGATAAAATATTTCACAATTGAAAAGCCACATTTAATTTTTACGTGGTGATATGGTAGCTTCACTGCAGTTTATGTCACTGTTTTGCTATTAGTAACGCTGCACTCATGTAATTTACACTGCTTTATCTCTTTTTTTTCTGTGTGTAAGATGTGTAAGAAATTAATCCTACACACAAGAGTATCTTGAAATCTGAACCTCGTCTTGTGTTGTAATCATTGACATTGGCAGAAAATTTTCCTATTAACTAAAAAAAATCTCACCTGAGATGTAACTGCCTTTCTGCTGTACATCTTGACCGTGGTGCTATCAAACGATTACTCAATGACTGAGGTGAGACCCTTACAAGGCATAGATGTAATTAATAGTTTAATAACACTAATCTTAATTATCTTAATAATGTTAAATTTTTTCTTTTACTGCTAAGTGTAGTGTGTGTCTTTGTCTCAATAGGGCCATTCGTACCATTGTGTTGAGCAGCTTTCCAGAAAAACAGACCAAACCTGGACCACATCAGCTGAATATGTAAGGAGGAGTAACAGGGGTGTCAGGTTTTTAGTGTTGTGTGTTGTTTAAGCACTAATGGTTTTTTGTGTTCTCTAGGATGAGTTTGGTGCAGCAGGAAAAAGAACTGACAGAGAACATACTAAGTGTGGTATGACTTTGTGCTTTTATATACTGATATCTGAGTGCTCTAGCATTGGGTTGTAAAAAAATATATATTTAAGAAGAGTTTTATACAATATTGCATTACTAATTCAAAGAAGTGCATAGTGCAGAAGAAGCAGTGACAAAATAGAATGCCACAACTTTCTAACATTATAAGTGCAAAAACATTCATCAGTGTCTAATGTCACTCTTCAAAATGCCTTTTTTATTCTCTGTCACTCGCTTAACGCTGTGCTCCTCAGCTGAGAGAACAGGCTGCAGACTCCATCACAGTGTTAGAAGGAGCCCTGAACATTAAAAAAGACTTCTACATCCACACGCTTCGAACCCTAGACCTGCTGGCTGCTGATCCCAGTACAGCCAATGGAGAGACAGAGTCATCAACCGCAGGGCTGCACATTAGTGCCGATCACCTACACTGTCAGGTGTGTCCAACAGGAAATAAATCACGCTAGCTGACTCTGCTGGAATGTGCTTCTTTATCATGTGAAGATCTGTTCTGTTATTAAAAGAACAGTTTCTTATAAAGAAACGAAAACTTCTAAATCTTGGATGTCTATAGGATGAGGATATTTCCAGCAGATTTTTATTTTTGGGTTAATTGTTTAAACCATAATTAATATCTTTAATTAATATCTGGCAGGTGCATTACGATTTAGGAGGCATTTACTTTCAGCAAGGCTGTTCTGACAATTCGGTGTATGAGAAAGCCAGAGAACACTTCAGAATGGCGCGAGAGCTGCTCACAAAGGTGAGTCTTTATTAAATTAAAGGAACACTTTCATGCTGTCATTTTTTACTCGCCTTCATGACCAGTTAGCATCCAGGACTGTAATTATCTGTTGAGATAATCCACATGCGTTTCTTCACGTTTTTGTTGCTGTGTCTGATGGCAGCTGGATTCCTCTGCATCTCTATGTTGTGTGGATGAGCAGCGGTTGGCTGGATACTGGAGTGCCTGCAAAACCCTCACCGAAACTTCGGACCCCAGTGAGAGCCAGCACACACCCTACGGCCAGATCAGTTGCTTCATGAGGAACCGAAATTACGGGGTCAGCAACAACTCTCACTACCATTAAATAGTCTTTTTTAAGAAAAAAGTTAAAACAGCTCTTTTGAATTTTAGAGCCTTCCACACAAACCTCCCACAGATTTACAGCATACTGCTTTTTTTAGTAAGTCTCATGATGATTTACTTACATGGTTATAGGAAGTGATTTGATTTCAGTTGTTCTTTCCAAACGGGGTGCTACCAAATATTGCTACCAAGATGTTAAGGGTGCAAATAATGTTGTCCAGTGCATTTTTCAGTTTTCATGTGTGGACTAGTATCAGATTTGACCTTTCTTCTGTTTTTTTGTGGTGTTCCAATAAATAAACATGTGAGGACCAAAACATTTACAACTGCAACAATTTTCTACAAGAGGAAAATTGGAAATCAGCAATTAACAATTAACAACTAAACTAAACAACTGTGAATTTTTTTTCACTACAATAAAACCATTTTTTCTTTATTCAAAGTCACAAATGTAAACAGGTAGGAAATTTGATCAGTAAGAAAAAACGTTGTTTATAAAAAGTTAAACTTAAATTAATTCAGAATGCACAATTGTGTTGTGTGTTTCAGCAAGTTGATGACATAAGATGTAGCCCTACTTTAGAAGCACATACTTTTAGAAGGACCTTCATCCCTCGGCATTAGTCTCAACCATCCTTAATGGATAATGGCTTAATCATCCATAATGGTGATTTTTTTTTTCTTTACATTTATTAATTTTTTTTTCATTACATTTCGTTCAGTTTAAAGCAAAGAGTATTATGTATTATTTTACTGCTGTTTTACTGGTGTTTGATAAACTAATGTACAGGGCTAAATCTTTAAAATAAAAAAAAGTTCTCTAGAATCGTGAGAGAATTGTGATCTTTATTCTAAAGCAAAAAAAATCAGGATTCTCATTTTATCCAGAATCATGCAGTTCTAGTACAGAATTGGTGAGACTATTAGAGGAGCTAATACTGAACCCTGTGGTACTGCATACTCCACCCAACAATTAACACAAACAAACTGGTAGCAATTGGTCGATCAATCAATCACTCTTATTTATATAGCTCTTTTAACAATACAGATTGTAGCACTGAACATGATCAAATAGGAGAATAGAGTGATGGTAATGTATAATGACGAGATTAAAGTATTTATTTATTAAATGCAGAGACGGTCTTTGTAATCAAAACGATGATAATCACTAGAAATAAGGTGCCCCCAACTAAGCAAGCCAGAGGCGACACTGGCAAAGAACCGAGAGGGATGGATGGAAAAAAAAACTTGGGAGAAACCAGGCTTAGTTGGGGCCAGTTCTCCTTTGGTTCCGGTGATCTGTCCACAGGGCTGTTCTGGTCTCTGATGAAGATCATCTCTTTGTGCTGATACACCATCTGATCTGGATATGAACTGAGGAACAGAATAATAGAGAGACTGAAAGGATTGTTAGGCTGCATTAATTAGATCAGCCGGAACCGCAAACACTTAACACACAATGTACTAGTTACATTGTAAAAAGAATGGCATCTACGCTAATATTAGTCTGTCTCTCTCTTATTCTGTTTCTCAGTCCCTATCCAGATCAGATGGTGTATCAGCACAAAGAGATGATAACTTCAAACGATTTATGCTTAAAGCCTGCCTTCTGAGAAATACTGAGAATATTGCTATAAATTGTAGCAACACAGCCTCCTTTGCCTTTCGGATGGGGATCATTTTTATAGCAGTAATCTTGAGGTGTCGACTCATTTAAAGTAATGTATTCATCTGGTTTTAGCCAGGTTTCTGTCAAACATAGCAAATCTTATGATCATTGATCATCATTTGTTTCTCTGTATTATAAACACATTTTTATTTTGAACATCGAATTGTTACTTTTGATTTGGACGTTTTCTGTATTTTCCAGTTTGGGGAACAGACACAGTCTCTATAGTGTAATATCTAGGTGAAAGAATATCTATGTGCTGAGAAAAAATTTTTTGACCCATGTCATGAAATGGTTATCCAGCTTTTTGTTTTTGGTGTATGTTGAACTTTTCAACATGGAACAAATTTGTGAAGTTACTGTGTTCATCATGTAGGCATTGATCGAGGCATTCATCAAAGACAATGTTACACTCAGTCTACCCAACGGCTTCAGACATTCAATTCAGCTGGAGCTCTTGCACAAACTTCAACAAGGGTGAGATGCTGTTACATGCTCACTGTATGATTATATGTGTCTTTAGGGTTTAAATCTATTACCATCTATCTCCATCTGTTAAATGAAATACAGAACATGTAGTTTATTTTTTAATGGTTCAAACATTGATGAATAAAATAAGATAAGAAACCCATTTTCCTTCTACAAAATTCTCACAGAATGAATGTAATAAAATCTGTGTTATGTTTTGCTTATAAACTCCCTGAATGTCTTTCCTCATAGAATTTCATTATATATTATTATAGTGGTTTACTATAAACTTTGTTTCACTAATAGAGAGGAAACCAATATGTGATAAATGACATGCCACACACACTGTCCATCTATCCATAGAGCTTGGTGTTTATTCCTTAATAAATACTGTATGTGTGTCTGTGTATTTTAAATGACAGGGACAGGGCTCTGGAGGAAGTGTGTCATAAACTCTGTGTGTGTAACGCAGTTAGAGATGCATTGGAGGCTGGTGTCCTCAGTGTGTCCTTCCATCAGCTGCTCCTCAAACCCAGCAAGAACACCATCGTTTTTTTGTTGGAGGTATTAACCCTACTGCATCACATCACATTATATACATTAAACACTCTGTCCCTTTATTAAACCGATCTAGTTCACAAAAGTTTCTGACAAAGTAAAGTGCTCTATATTGCCCTGTCTCCAGGTGTGTGCAAGGTCCCTGGATAAGGAGCATACGTTGGAAACCAACAAGAGAAAAATGTCCATTTTCATCAAGTGAGCACCCTCACGTTTTTAAAAAACTTTAACTTTTTGACTCATCAGGTTCATGTCATTTGACTAATCAGCTTATGTTATTTTATTTATTTATTATTAATTTTGTATTATTATTTTTTTTTTTTGCTTTTACCTGCTTTTCAAGGGTAGATTTGTTTTGAAGAGAATTTCACATGCGGGAAGGGAAATGCTGCAGCAGTCTGCATAAAAAGTTTGGGTTCAGGAAGACTTTTAATGTTTTTAAGTTTCTAATGCTTATCAAGAAAGGAAAAATGGTAATGTTGTGAAATATTACTGTTATTTAAAATACTGGTTTTATATACAGTGAGGTCAATAAGTATTTGATCACCCTGTGATTTAGCAAGTTCTCTTATTTAGAAATCATGTAGGGGTCTACAATTTTCAGCATAGGTGCATTTCCACTGTGAGAGACAGAATGTAAAAAGAAAAATCCGGAAATCACATTGTATGATTTTTTTTTTTTTTAACAATTTATTTGGGAATTACTGTGTCAAATAAGTATTTGATCACTTGAGTAAAAAAAAAATGGTACAGAAGTCTTTGTTAACAATTACTGAGGTCAAACGGTTCCTGTAGTTCTTCACCAGGTTTGCACACACTGCAGGAGGGATTTTGGCCCAATCCTCCATTGGCGCTTTTCCACTGCGTGGTACGATTCGGCTCGGCACGGCTCAGTTCGGCTCGGTTTGCATTTCCAATGCCGTTTAGTACCACTTTCGAGTAGGCAGGATTATTCACGTGTCATTATAGTTGCGCTGCCTCTACTGCTGTGACATCATACATAAATGCGCAAACACACAAAAATGGAGCATTTTTCATTCCGCATCGCCCTATCAAGCTCTTGCTGGATCCGCTCCTCGGCTATCAACGAGAGGAACGTCTGTACTTCCTCAATAGACCATGAAACAGACATTTTTGGTTGATACAAAAAGGTGCGTTTCTTCAAGTACTGTGCAGTGGAAAAGCGCCACATATAGATCTTCTCTAGATCTTCAGGTTTCTGAGCTGTCACTGCGCAACACAGAGTTTCAGCTCCCTTGAAAGATTGTCAGTTGGATTTAGGTCTTTTTGCCCAATATGTCACAATACATGGCCCCCGTTCATCCTCTCCTTAATACAGTGCAGTCTTCCTGTCCCCTGTGCAGAAGAACACCCCCAGAGCATGATGCTTCCAGCCCCATGCTTCACTGTGGGTATGGTATTATTGGGATGATCATTCTTCTTCCTCCAAACACGGCGAATGGAGTTCTACTTTGGTCTCATCTGAATACAGGACTTTCTCCCATAACTCCTCTGGATCATCCAGATGATCCCTGGCAAACTTCAGATGGGCCTGGACATGGGCTGACTTAAGCAGGGGAACCTAATAGCAGGTTTTTGAGGGTCAGAAATCTGTCTGATAAGCAAGTGATCAAATACTTATTTGACACAGTAATTCCCAAATAAATTGTAAAAAAAAATATATATATTTATTTGCTGTTGTATTTTATTTTAAATTGTCTCATTGTGTGAGATTCCATGACGTATAGCTGTTAATTTACTTTCTAGGACAGTCTGTAACAGGTTGGAAGATGTTTCTCTGGCCTTCGTTGTCTCTTCTCATAAACTCTTCATGGAACTCCTTCAAGATGAGGAGAAGAAGATCCTGATGGAGCAGATAAGAAAGAGCTCAGCCACAGTCAACCTCAGTGCCAAACCACTGCCCTCATTCTACGATATACCCGGTACATCCTAAAAGAAACTTTATTCATGACCATATATATTATATTAATATTTCATCATCTGAATAACTGTTCATACTGTTGACTGATGTTCTCTTTGGGCTGCTTTCCCGGATAGGAATTAGATTAAGCCAGGACTAGACCTTTGCTAATTTAGGACATTTAAGAATTTTTAGAAACATGTCTTACAAAAATGCATTATCTGTGAATAGTTTAAGACCAAACATTGGCAATGATGTATTTTAAGATATCTCATTGTAAGCCTTTTCCAGTTTAGACAGCTCTTAACATTTATTTTAATCTATTACTAGTCTTAAACCCTGTTTGGGAAACTCCCCCTTTGTGTTTTGTTCCCACCAGCATCTGCCAGTGTGAATATCAGTCAGCTTGAACAGCAGCTCATTCTGTCACTGGATCCTCGACATATCCGACAAATCCTCATTGAACTGCATGGGATGGCCGAACGACCCTTCTGGAGGGTTAACAGTAAGGTCAGGAAAGACTGTGAGAGGTCACATGATGTTTTTAATACCATCTTTATATCTAATTTTAAAACATGAAATGATGTAGATAATCTATCCCTATTTCTTTAATTAGTGCTGATTGAGTAACAGACAGTGTTTCTTACAGGATTTTGTTTTGCAGTGGATTAACTAATACTTTATTTGAACAATAGTTTTTGACCTGTGACTTCTTGCAACTGTATTTTTTGTCCTGTAGTGGGAGGTTCCTGTTGACTATGTAAATGTCATACTAGCAATAAAAGACAACCTGACACAAGACCTGGTGTACATCCTTATGGCCAAGGGTCTGCACTGTATCAGTATAAAGGTGTGTATCTGAACAAGACTCACTTACACTTGATTGAGTATGCTTTAATGCACATCAGAAAGACGGATTTGGAAAGTAAGCTGCTAAAGACACAAAAGCAATGTCCATGTCCAACGTGTTAATGTTTCGTTTTTAGAAAAAAAATCAATAGTCATTTATCCTACACCAGTCTCAGTCTGTCCCTTCTGTGAATACTCTGATGTTTCTTACACATAAAGACAGTACAGAAATTAAAGTTTTGCATTAATTATTACATCAAGGCTTATATTTTGTAGTTTTAAAAGGCAGCTTTAGTTTGTACTTTGAACCAGCATTTTTTTGTGTTTTTGGCTCTGGCAGGATTTTGCACACGCTCGTCAGCTGTTCACAGCGTGCCTTGAGCTGGTGACAGAGTTTTCTCCAAAGCTGCGTCAGGTCATGCTCAACGAGCTGCTGTTGATGGAGATCAGAGGTCACGAGGCCGGAGCTGTAGAAGGCAACATGGAGAGACCTCCGCCCGACCTGGTCAGCAGGGTCCGTGGATATCTGGAAATGAGGATACATGGTATTACGTCTGCTGTTACAGAGAAATACTCTTTACAGGAGGTCTGATTTTAGCATATTTTAGAGCAGTCAAGGCAATTTCTGAAAATCAGTATGTGGGTGGTACATGTAGTTAATTAGTATTACACAGTACGTAAATGTATAATGACACTGTAAGAAGTATTTATTGAGCTCTTTGAGTTTGTGTTAATTATTATTAAATCCAGATGAAGAGAAATTCATTGTTTAGGTGAGGATGCTGTAATTCCTTACTATTTTCTTCACGGCCACAGATCTCCCACTGCGTCAGATCGTCGGGGAGGAATGTGTCGTGTTTATGCTCAACTGGAGGGAGAACGAGTATCTGACGCTACAGGTGCCGCAGGCTCTGGTCAACAGCAACCCATATATAAAGGTATCTATATATTTATATATATATATATATTTTTATTTTTTTTCTCGTTTAAACATTTCCGTAATTTTCTAGTAGGCACAGTCATGTTTTAGTAAGAATTCTTACCTTTCATTATTTGGAGGGTGAAACATATTTTATTGGACTGTCCAGCCTGTAATGTTTTTAGAAAACACTTTTTTGACGTGAACTCATTTGAAAAAGTTTAGTATAATTTTGCCAGAAAAACTTTAAGATTTGTTATCATCAGTGTTGGGGGTAACGCATTACAAGTAACAGGAGTTATGTAATAATATTACTTTTTAACTTTAACTGGAGTAACTCAGTTATATTACTCTACTTTTTTTTCTTATTTATTGACTGATAAGTCTCCTGACCCCGTGTTGGGAGAAATCAGAAATACAGAGGCATTGTATACGTTAATGTGTATGTAGATAGATAGATAGATAGAACTTTATTTAATCCCTCGGGAAGGTCCCTCTGGGAAATTTTTGTTTCCAGCAGCAGTACACCGGCATATAACAGTTATAAAAAAGGAGAGAAAGAGGAGAAAAGTACAATATAAAAGAATAAATTAAAAATAAAATAAAATACAAATACTGAGGTAAGAGCCAGCATAAGGATAAGAATACGAATAGGTAGGGGAGGGGGGAGAGGGAAAAACCTATTCACAATAAAAAAGCGGGGTTAAGCAGCAGTTACAGGGACTAATAATGTGTAGAGTGTGTGTATAAATAAATATTGCATTATTGCACAGGAGAGAATTGCACATGTATGATGATATATAATAAATATAAATATTGTGGGAAAAAGGGCACAGTTATGTGGTCTATGTGCATTAATTCATATCACTCTCAAAAAACAGATTTAGTATCAAAATTAATTATAAAATATCATATTTAAAAATTAAGAAAGTAACACAAAAGTAGCATAATGCATTACTTTCCATAAAAAGTAACTAAGGAAAATAATTAGTTACCTTTTTTTAGGGAGTAACACAATATTGTAATGCATTACTTTTAAAAGTAACTTTCCCCAACACTGGTTATCATATGTAAAAATCTTGTGTAATATAACTTGTGTTTGTTTGTTTGCTGGTGTTTATTGTATATGTTATGCTTGTATTTCTTTAATTGTTTTGCCATTAAAAAAAAGTCTAATATGCCTAATATACTACTACTTATAAATATATTACTCATTTCAGTTTTTTATTATGTACTTTATTTGTAAAAACTTTTTTTCTTTTCCAAACAAAACATTCCATAACATATTATGTATATGAAATAATACAATATAGCCATAATGTTATCCTCACCCACCAAAAACAGCCAACCTCCCCACACGCTAAACCTGTACATGCACCAGTCATTCATGAAAGTAATCGCAAATCACCATCAAAAACAAACAAACAAACGAATTCTCAGATGGAAAATAAGGGAAATGTAAAGGGAACAGAAACAACAAAAAGAACACACCCAATGACATATAGCACCTTAGCAGTAAGGACATCTTTAAAATATAGACCTCAGAAAGGGGTCCCAATTTTTGTCAAACATCTTTAATCTGCCCGCTCTGAAGTAACATAGCTTTTCCATCTTAAGGGCCGAAACCATTTCAGCTAACCATTTTACAAAACTTGGAGGCGACATCATTTCCACTCCATTAACATCACTCATTTGGCCAGCACCATGCCAAACATGATGGAAAGTTGTTGAGATGGTGGCCCAAGTTAGTGTCTGATTTTAACATCTAAATATCGCTAAATCAGCATCAATCTCTCATTTTCAAAAGCATGGGAGTAAAGCCTAAAAATGCTTTTCCAAAATTCTGATACCTCTGGGCAGGACCAGAATGTGTGTCCATATTTTTTTTACACATTTTACATCTATCACACAATGGAGAGATGGAAGGGTACAATCTATTAAATTTAGCTTTAGTATAATGTAATCTGTGCATCACTTTAAATTGTGTGAGTTGTAATCTAACATTAATAGAACAAAAGTGAATTTGTTTCAACCCCTTCTCCCAAGTAATGCCTGAGATATTGTTTCCTAAATCTCTCTCCCAAGCATCTTTAAGGTGAACTGTAGGGACTGAAGAATGATTCATTTGGAATAACTAGCCCAGATATGTAAAATGATTATTTGCACTTTGAAAAGACAGGGAACTCAAAAATCTAACATCTAAACCATCTCCCAGAGGCATAAACACACTCTTCTACCAGTTGACAGAATAATCAGGCAGAAAAGGATCCAAAGATGTTTAGTATTTCCATTAAACATGGCACGGCGGTAAAAGGGTCTTTTAAGAACAATACTAAATCAATTATCTGCATTCCCCGCTTTAACCAAAAAAAGCAGACCGATCTGAGTTAGTAAGAATTGCCAATTTAGGAACCAAATATTTTAATTAGTCGCATTTAATCTTTTCAAAGCCAAATTGTTTTATCAAAGCAAACATATACTGTAGCTACATTCATTTCGATCAAAGGCTTTCTCTGCATCCAGGGAGAGGATTGCTGTCTTCAATTTTTTTTGGACAGATTTTTATATAAGAAATTTAATAGGCACTGTGAATTGCAAAAGGAGAACCTCCCTGGAATTAACCCTGTTTGGGCAGAATGAATTAATGAGTCTATATGTTTGTTTAAATGAATGATCAAAATCTTAGCAATTACCTTTTGGTCACAATTAAGAAAACTTATTGGTCCATAATTAGCAGGCATAGTATTGTCTCTATCCTTTTTCCTCAGAAGACACACACATGCCTCATAGGGTCAGGGAACTTTTCCATCTCAATGGAGTGATTTTAATTTTAAAATCACAGTGAGATCAGATTGTGCTTTAGACTGATGAAAAATTTGTTCCATGGAAGAAAGAATATATTCGATCTCGGATAACCGCTTGCATCTTTCCTTTTTACGGGAGGATTCAATAATACTGTATGTCCTCTAATAACCACTTTTTAAGTTTCCCCATCGACAAGAGTCTGATACTAACCCATGTGCAAACACTTTGCCGCATTTTGTCGGGTCCCCCATTACTTATACACTCCAACTGACAAAAAAAATGTATATTCGTTCCCTTGTTTATTACAATCATTGGTATAATAATCAAACAGACATTCACAGAAAACCAACTCAGATTACTAAAACCAAAATCTTGCAATACAATCAACTGGTGCAACAAAGAACATAACCACTTCAAAAATATTGATCGGTCTGGCCTTGTATTCCTACAGTGGCCAAGAGGTTCAAAACAAATCACAATTCTGAAAACAAAATAACAAATTACAAATGCAAATCTAAAAAACAAAAGAACAATTCTGAAAACACTACAACAATTCAGAAAACATTTTAATAAGTCAGGAACAACGATAAATCAGAAAATAGCAATATAATCCAAATTATGTGTTAGCAGAGAGCAGCTCAGCAATATTTTGTGTGCGTGTGTACCCCCTCATTTCCTTTTTTACTCATTTCCTTTTTTCCTTTTTTAGTTATTTTTGTTTATTACCGATCACATCAGTAACAGTGGCAGCTTTAGGCTGCATTCACACTAATGCACAGATCTATTTCAACAGATGTTTTGTCCTATTCTGAAAACATAACTGTGTTTACTTCAGTTTCAGTGATGCAAGATTGCACTGTTTGATCCATTATTTCCAGAAACCCTGTAGATCATCTCTTCTCGTGTGTTGTTGTTCATGCAGCTGGGGCAGTTGATAGCATCCACCTGTAAGGAGCTGCCAGGACCTAAAGAGAGTAGACGCACAGCAAAGGAGCTCTGGGAGGTGGTGGTGCAGATCTGCAGTGTTTCCAGCCAGCAAAAACGCTCCAGTGACGGTCGACTGAGCCTACTCAAACAGAGAGAGTCTTCTCTGGGCATCCTGCCCCGGTGAGACAGAGGCCACTTGCTACAGGACCACTCTATAGAGAATAACTCTAAAACCTACTTTTAGATGACTTCTTGTGGAAAAAAATCATATAGAGCCTGTTTCAATGTCTTGCAATATAATATATTTAAAAATGGCATGATTCAAATATTAACACAGTAATGCACTGGCTATGCAATGATATTCTTTTATGTTCCATAGTTTATGTTAGACCGTTGCAGCTTAAACATTTATTTGACATAAATTTTGTTACATCTAATACATTTTTTCTATTTGAAATGTAATACAAAATACTTAAACCTAAAAATAACTTATATTTGGGGGTATTTTCACAGCCAAATGTAATTTGCAATTAATTAGATTAATTAATCAACACATTATGTAATTCATTTTTAATCAACTGAAAGCCTTTAAAACAATTTGAAATCTTTAAAACTATTTGAAACTTTTTAAAAAGTTTTAAAGCATTGTGGTCTGCTTTTTCAAGCCAACTTCAAAGTTTGTCTTTACCTTTTTTAAAACTAAGTTATGTTAATGCATTTTCTTTTGTTTGTGCTTTAGGAGCAAATTCATGACTTTTATGAAAAAACTACGGGTAAGCATGACATATCCAAGTACAAAGCAATATGTAAAAGTCTATTGTGAATACAGAGCTACCAGTATTAATCTGCGTTATGATTCGGGTTTTAGGAGCCGCTGGTTCTGACAACGCTCATCTCTTTGTTTGTGCGGCTGCACAATATTGTACGGGTATGTGATAAACATTGTAAAGCAAATTATTAAATATTTTTTCTAGATTGTAGGTGTTTTGGTTGCTGTTTTTATCTTTTTGTCATACTGTAGAATGACTTCAGCACTAGTTGAAGAAGGTAAACGATAACAATGGAATATGTCATAAATTGATTAAAGGTCATTATGTACATGATTTGTTTTTTTCAGGATGATATAGTGAATGAAGTGACAGCTGAGCATATCTCCATATGGCCTTCCTCTCTTGCCAAGTATGTCACAAATGCTATTAGATGAAGAAATGCACCTATGGTAAAATCTGTGCATGTAAATAATGTTTTGATATTGTAATCTTTGTGTTGATAATGGTTGTGTTGATACAGTTTACAGTCGGTAGATGTTGAAGCCGTGGTGGTCACATTGAAGGAATTAGTGAACTATGCTCTCAGCCTCAATCCCAACAATCAGTCATGGCTCTGCACGCAAGCCGACATTTACTTTGGTAAGTTGAAGCTGCACTGTGGGGTTTTTCTTTTAATCAATCAATCAATCAATCACTTTTATTTATATAGCGCTTTTAACATTTTTTATTTATTTTTCAAATGCAGAGATGGTCTCTGTAGTCAAGAAATCAGGTGTCCTCAACTAGGCAAGCCAGAAAAGTGATAACACTTTAAACAAAACATTGTTTCACAGCAGCTGTACAGAGTTTTGTGATGTTAATGCTAAATTGTTAATACTTATGTTTATATTGTGTGTGTGTATATATGTATACACACACGTATATCTATTGCTTTATGAGTGTATGTATGTATGTGTTTTTTTTTGTTGATTAAGAAAGCTGCGATAAAGCGGTTTAATTACTATTTGGTGATGTGCATCACATGCATATAAATATCAGGTTTTAAGATTTTAGACCCAGTCCTAAGCAGTTCACTGAAAGTAATGTGAAATTCATGTTACAATACTTAAATTTACACAAAGTTTTAAATACGCCCAAATGCTGAAAAAATTATTAATGAAGTACTTAACATCACCAAAACTTAATTTACAACTTAACAATTTAAGTTTTTACTTTGTTAGATTTCTCTGTATGGTTTTAATGGCTTGCCATATGTATTAGATTTCTAATACATAAAATAAGAAAGCTTGATCAAAGTCCAGGGGAAAAGAGTTTTATTCAGAAATAGGGTTGTAACGGTATACCGGTATGGCGTTTTATTGTGATATTGACATGTACGATTATCATATCGTGCACATTTGCTTATTAAAAAAAAAAAAAGAAACCAGATCTCACTCATGCTGCAGTATATGCAATGTCTTTGCGCTTGACTGCTTAGACTCCTCCCATACAACGGAGAAAAAGTCTGATTCAGAGGCTGCTAATTCTAATCTCTATCTCCCGCCGAAAAACAAATTAAAATTGCCAGTATGGCAATATTTTGGGTATCCGAAAAATGATCGTGGGGTTGTCCTTGAAGATGGATATCCACATGTTCTCCCA
>JAUMHI010000064.1:427441-437839 GCA_032359435.1 Enteromius unitaeniatus
AAGCAAACTTTTAAATAGGCGCTCTCTTTTTTAATAAACAGCAGATTTGTGTTTTAAACAACTACATTCTCGCCTGAAATACTCTTAAAACTGAATTTCATGGCACGAAACAGCAATATTTAGAATGTTTAGCTGTTTTCCCCTCCACCAATGCAGAGACTGGAGCCGCCTTGGCAGAAGCCCCTCTCAGCCGCGAATTCGCGTCTGTTGTACGCGTGAATAAAGCGAATTTCACGCGTAGATGAAGTGAGTAAACTCAAAATGTTCACGCGTCTAACTACGCGCGAATAGCGAGATTTATTCGCGCAATTTGCGTCCGGTGTGAACGCACCATTAGCCATCTTCAAGAATCGACTAAAAATATGTCTCTTCTATCTATACTTGACCCTTTAACTTTATCATCCTGTATTCTAATTCTGTTTTATCCATTTGTTTTATTAATTAAAAAAACCTCTTAACACATTCTTTGTTCATTTTCTAACCACTTGTTTTCTTAAGTCTATTCTTTTTATTTATTACAAAAAAGATGCTTTAACATTAGGATTGCCACTTTAATGGTTTTCATATTTATTCATGTATATTAAATCTAAAACACCTTGTTACTGCATTAAGCTAACCAAGACTTGACATAGCACTTTCTTATATTGGTTTTCTTCTATTTTCCACATTTGTGAGTCGTTTAAGATAAAAGCATTTACTTAATGTCTAAATGTAAAACCTTTCAGTACACATTCTTCATAAATATTCTAGTAAATTAATTATTAAACATTTAGGTTTGTAAGTTTATATGTGAGTGTTTGGTTTCTATATATCTGTAACATGTATATATTATCTTTTTTGTCTAAATGTCCCCTCTGGACCTTTAGGCAATGCTGCCGTTCGGTTGCAGGGGGGCGGTCATCACTGTGGGGGCCGTGTGGAGGTGTGGAGGGGCTCCTGGGGCACAGTGTGTGATGATGGATGGGACATGGACGATGCACATGTGGTGTGTGCACAGCTGGGCTGTGGGTACGCTGTATCTGTCAGCAGACAGGGTGAGCCGTATGGCCAGGGCACAGGCCCCATACACATGGATGAGCTCAACTGCACTGGAAAAGAGAGGAGCTTATGGGAATGTCCGGTGATTACAAATGGACATGACTGTGGACATAAGGAGGACGCAGGTGTAGTTTGCTCAGGTACGTGACTATGTTATACTGTAAATGATGTCTAAAATTTTGTTACTTGGACAATTTAGTACAGATGCATACATATGTCAGCCAATAATTTCTATTTGAACACAGATCTCTTAGCAAGTCATGCCTTAATACTTAACACTAAAACAAAATGTGACCCTGGATGACAAAACCAGTCATATGGGTTTTTTTTTATTGAGTTTTATGCATCATCTGAATAAATAAAAAAATAAATAAGATGCATAAAATAGCACAAAATATGGCTGGAATCTGAGCATGCATTAATGTAACACTCTGACAGAGGACCCGTGAGGCAAGATGAGAGTCAATCAGCAAAGTTTATTTTACAAGTTGTGAGGGAAAGGAATAACTCAAATAAGGGGAATTAAACATAACACAAATGACTTCTCTCCTGGGTGACTCTCTTCAATGTGTGTGAGCTGTGATAAGCAATGGCGTCAACGAATCCTCTCCCTTCTTGCATCTTTTTAGAATCATCCTTGCCTCCTGGACACAGTGAGTGATAACAGGTTAGTAAAACAGATGAACTTATCTGAATGTTCAGGTTAGCCCAGTCTTTCTTTCAGCTTGCTCGTGCGCAGGTAACAGGTGAGTTTCGTTGGTAGGATGACAGGTGTTCATTAAAAGGAAGAGACCGCTGTGCTTGCCACAAACTGGAATCAACACATCTCCGATGCAGGTAAGTAGTTCAGGTGAGAAACTTTGGTAAGTATGTCAGGTAACTGAAAGTTGAGTATCTTATGATCTAGTTCACTGTCAAGCGCTCGTGTCAGGTGAGTAACTCTGGTAAGTTTCACATAGTCGTTTCATCCAAGTAACCACTGGAACAAAGAAAGAGATCAGATGAAGCAGAAGCTGGTAGAGCTGAGGGACAGCAGAGTTACCTTGATCACCGACAAAGAGCTTGTAAACAGACTGGTATAAATACAATGTGTTTGATTGCCGTCAGGTGATATTAAATTAAAACTCTGGTGACTGTGAACGAGCAAGCGTGTCTAACCTGGGATCTGTGGACCTGGAAGGCGTGACATCATCCCCTCCTCTACGTTTGGCTCCTGAGACTCGAACTTTTCGTCGAGGACGACTACATCCTCTGGGAACTGGACTACTTGGATGAGCTTGATGGAATTCCTGTGTTAGATGTAGGTCTAGTACATCCTCCTTGTCTACCCAACAGCGCTCCTCAGGTCCATAATTCTCCCAGTCTATTAAGTATTGTAAGCGACCACCTCGTCGACGAGAGTCAAGGATTTCTTTGACCTGATAGATAGTTTCTGAAGGGTCAACTTCTGCAGGTGGTGGTGTGTCAGGTTGCTCAGGATCTGGTGGAATCAGAGGGTTAGTATATTTCCTTAATAAGGAAACATGGAAAGCGGAAATGATACGATGGCGGGGTTGTAACTGGAGTTCATAGGACACTTCAGTTACTTGACAAACAATAGGGAAGGGACCGATGTACTTGGGGCTGAGTTTCTTTACATGGTAAACAAAGCTTGATAACCAGACCTGGTCACCTGGCCGATACTGGGGTGTAGCAAGACGGCGGGCATCTGCCCCACTCTTGAGTCTCCTGATGGCCTGTTGGAGATGGACATGTGCCGAGTCCCATACCGGCTCGCTTGCACGGAACCAATGATCTATGGCTGGTACTTGGGATGGCTCTTCATTCCAGGGGAATAAGGGGGGTTGATAACCTAAAACACATTGAAAAGGTGTTAGCCCTGTAGACTCTTGTCTCAACGAGTTTTGGGCGTATTCGGCCCAAGGAAGGAATTTACTCCATTCAGCCTGGTGATCGTGACAGTATACTCTGAGGTAGCATGACATTTCTTGAATTTTTCTTTCCGCTTGCCCATTAGTTTGTGGGTGGTACCCTGAAGACAGGCTGATGGTGACCCCCAGCAAACGAAAAAACTCAATTTACATACCCTGGAAGTAAATTGAGACCCACGGTCTGACACAATGTCCTCAGGTAGGCCAAAATGTCTAAAGACGTAATGGAACAAGGCCTGTGCAGTTTCTAGGGCAGTGGGTAGACGTACTAGAGGCAGAAAAATGAGAAATGGTCAACTACCACTAGAATTGTGGTGAATTCGTGGTACTGAGGTAAGTCTGTGGCAAAATCAATACTGATGTGTGACCATGGGTGTTGTGGGATGGGTAAGGGCATTAGTTACCCATGTGACATTTGCTATGGCACAGACTGGGCAACTTTGAATATACCTTTTCACATCCAGATTCATACGAGGCCACCAGTATCGATTCTGCAGAAGGGTCAAGGCCACATCATAATTTTGTTCAGCGGGGGTTAATTTCTTGAAGAAATAAGCACAGGGAAAAAGTAGAGGAGGTGTTCCTGTGATTATGTTGCACCAACCCCTAAAGTAGCAGCATCTACCTCAACTATGAACTGAAGCTGGGGATCGGGATGATGGAGGATCGGCGCAGAACAAAAGGCGTCTTGTAAGACTTGTAAAGGCATGGTCTGCTTCGGGGTTCCACTGGATAGTCTTTTTTCCTCCTCTGAGGAGTGAAGTGAGTGGCGCTGTGATCTGACCCTTAATAAATCTACGGTAAAAATTGGCGAAACCTAAAAATCTCTGGAGTGATTTCACATTATTAGGAATGGGCCAGTTCCACGCATAGTCTACTTTGTTCTCCTCCACCGATACTCCATTAGAAGTGATGACATCCCCTAGACTAACAACTTCCCTAACTGGATCTGGGTACGATGGAACTCACACTTTTCTGATTTGAGATAGAGGGAGTGATTACGTAGGCGTTGTAGAACCTTTCGTACATGGATCTAATGAGTAGACAAATCAGGTGTACACGATGACAAATTGATGAATCATGTCCCGAAAGATCTCGTTCATGAAGCTCTGAAAGATAGAAGGTAAGTTAGCAAGCCCATACAAATTTGCTGAAGATACGGGCTTCACAAAGCTCTTCTTGGGTGGTTGGTACTAGTGGTAAGGGATATGCAAACTTGACAGTCTGACTGTTCAGCACACGATAATCGATACAAGGTTGAAGCCTTCCATCCTTCTTAGCAGCAAAAAAGAAACTTAAGGCCGCTGGAGAGGTTGATGGTCTTATGAACCCTTGGTTGAGGGCATCGTCTACATATTCCTTTATGGCCTGTTGTTCTGGTATGGACAAAGGATATACTCGTCTCTTGGGTAGCTTGGCACTTGGAAAGAGGTCTATAGCACAATCCCAGTGACGATGTGGAAGTAGTGGGTGGCTGCTTATTTGCTGAAGATGCCTTGAAACGACTGATACTCTTGGGGTATAGGTGTGGAGTAAGCAGGTTCTGGACTTTCAACTGTGGTAGAACAACACTTTAGATCTGGAAATAAGGATTTCTCACAGGCGATTAGACAGTTAAATTTACAATGATCACTCCATTTCAAGATCTCCCCGGTGGTCCACTCAGATTGAGAATTGTGTAGAGCAAGCCAGGGTCTACCGAGTACCAGATCCATGGTGTCATTCAGTAAAACCAGAAAGCTCTCTGCAGATCTCCTCCATATGCAGACAGCCTATTTTTAAGGTGACAGGGGGAGTACATATATTTATAGATTTGCGATCCAGTGGAGTACCTTGTATGGTGGTTATTCAGTAGGTGACAGGATTCTTTTCATGGGGTATCACCATTGTCTCTAGGCATCCAGTGGAGATAAAATTCCCTGCGGAACCTGAATCAACGAGGGCTCTGACAGCATAAACTTGTGAATTATATGTTATAGTGGTGTCTATTAAAGGAATGAAATTAATCGGACTATTAAAGTAAGCCACACTCACTGCTCTTTGAGGAGGTCGTACTGGACATTCCTTAATGAAGTGGGAAGGATTTCCACAATACATGCAGCACCTTTTCCTACGTCTACGAGCACGTTCTGCTTCAGGTAAGTGGTATGAATCAATTTGCATGCACTCTGTGGTAGAAGTGTCTAGACTGGGGCCGTATCTGCAAGAGGTGAGTTAAGATGGGATGAAACATTTGCTGCTTTCTTTAAAAGTGCCTCTAATCCCACATTATCATCGTAGATGGCCATCTGGGTACGAATCTCTGGTCGAAGACCACGACGAAACACTTTCTCTAACGAGAAAAGATGGTAATCAGATGGTAATCTTAAATAAGATGGTACGGTATATTTAACTTCTCTTTATTGAGTTCTATGCAAACCTGTAGCGACTTTAAGTATATGCTAAGCTTTACAAAGCTTGAGAAATAATGCAGCCTGCATATGGATACAAAGTCTCAGTGGATCAAGTTTCCTTACAGGTGCTCTATGTGATGTTGCAGGATTTTAGCTCAATTTAATTTTTATCTCAAACCGTATACATCACCCCTTGATCGTCTTGCTGTCTGTATATTATTGGGAAAAAACCCGGTCTCGAAAGACAACACAGAGGCTGTAATACCAAAAGGTGATGGCCATCTGGGTACGAATCTCTGGTCGAAGACCACGACGAAACACTTTCTCTAACGAGAAAATCACCTTTAAAGTCGTCCAGATGATTATTCTTATCAATTCATATTCCTAATCAAAAATAAAGTTTGATTTACAGTAGGAAATTTACAAAATATCTGCACCAAAAACATTATGTTAAAGTCAACCAAAGAGAGCTAGTCTGTCTTAAGTGTGACACTGATGTGTTTAAGTGATTTTGTGATTTTTTTTTCTCATTGCATGTGTCTGTTCACACACCTTCTCTCGTTTTAATGAAGAATACAAAGCTCTGCGACTGACAGGAGGCCTGGACCAATGCTCTGGGAGAGTGGAGGTCCATCGCAATGGTAGCTGGGGGACAGTGTGTGACACATCTTGGCATAAGAAGGAAGCTAAAATGGCCTGTAATTTGCTGAACTGTGGAGAAGTCAAAAACTTCACAGCTTTTGACCCAGCCTTCAATCATAAAAATGGATCACTCTGGTATTTTCATTGTTCAGAAAAAAGCACAGACCTGTGGCAGTGTTCTGAATACATTAATCACCCTTTAATGTGCTTTGAAACCAAAGCAGCTGGGCTGATTTGCAATAGTAAGTAAGATCCTTTGTGTCGCATAAAACATTTTAATGAAAATCTTCATGCAGCCCTTATCATAGTGACCATGTCTATCAAACTTAAAAATTGCAACAACAACAAAAAAAACCTTTTCAAAAAAGGAGTCCATACAGCTCATAAACTTCATTTAGAGCCTCCTGAAGCTTTATAACTCACGTTTCACTGTTTTTCCTCTTTGTTGAAATTCTTAAATCTAATGCCATTCATATATGTCCTTTGTAATGGTCTGGACTATTGCTGTAGTATTTGTGTAGGAAGTATTAGTTTACATTCCAAACATAAATTTTGCTATTATTTGTAATAATCTGGTGAGATTTTTGTTTGCTCCAAGTTGCCTCAAGAAACCAAAGCTACAGTACTGTTAAAAGTTTTAGTTTTTCAGGGAGCTTTGCAGGTAGGTTTCTTGAAGCATCTTGGAGACATTGTTCTCCATAGTTCTTCTGTATTTAGTCTGTCTCAGTTCATTCTTCTTCTTCATGCAATTCCAAGCAGACTAGATGATGGTCCGAGCAGCTTAGAGAAGCCCCATGTAAAACAGATAAAAAATTAACATTTCTCTTTTCCAGATTCTTTTGGTCTGCCTGTTTCCACAAGTCCACAACCAAGCTCAGCACCAGTAACCACAGGTGATCCTAAACCATTCTAACAATCCTATAGATGTTAAATTAATAGTTGTAATGTTTCCCTTATTTTTACTAGACTGTAAAGTGAATCTACTACAAGGCTTGGCAGAGAAAAAAAATACAACTGAAGAAAGAAAAAAAAAGTCCTTTCGATACTTCACTCGTACTATGTCTGCTTAAGACACTATGGGAGAACTCCTTTTGGCATTATTGCTGTACAACCCTATGGTAAATACATGGTAAATAATTTCCGCGAGAGGAAAACAGATCTACATTAGAAAAAACTGGGCACGCGAGCTCAATTCAAGCACGCAAGTTTTTATATATTACATCTGAGGGGAAAAAGAAAGGATGTAATGTTCAGGAAACTACAGTAATTGTCAAGTGCGAAGTAATGCCCTCTGGAGCAGGGGCGGATCTAGAAAATTATTCATGGGGTGGCATTAAAATTATGAGGGGTGGCAACAATGAAGCAAGCGTCCTTGTATGTTTTTTGTAGATTCAAGAAACGCAAATCTTATTCGGTGTATACACTAGGGTGCACATTTTTACATTGTCATATTAAAAATTAAATGTGTGATTGACTTGAACCTGATATCTGGATTGGAAATTCAGATGGTAATCTTAAATAAGATGGTACGGTATATTTAACTTCTCTTTATTGAGTTCTATGCAAACCTGTAGCGACTTTAAGTATATGCTAAGCTTTACAAAGCTTGAGAAATAATGCAGCCTGCATATGGATACAAAGTCTCAGTGGATCAAGTTTCCTTACAGGTGCTCTATGTGATGTTGCAGGATTTTAGCTCAATTTAATTTTTATCTCAAACCGTATACATCACCCCTTGATCGTCTTGCTGTCTGTATATTATTGGGAAAAAACCCGGTCTCGAAAGACAACACAGAGGCTGTAATACCAAAACAAACACTATGGGCACAGGATGTGCACCAAAACAATAACAAACTTCGGCCAACCAATCGGCAAGAAGAGGTGGGGTTTAATGCGCGTGCACATAATAGACAGAGTTGATTGTACAGCGTGAATTAGAGATGGGAAGGTCAGATCATTTAACCGACTCAGACCTTTGAGTCTCGTTCAGCAAAATGAACGAATCTTTTTTCAAGTCGTGCATTTCATTCCTTTTAGCAATATTTAATGTAAACGCTACCTGTTTCCACTCTAACACATCTACTGTTTACACAAACGTTGATCACACTGAAAACAAGACCAAATTATAATGCTATTAGAAACATACCTTTATCTATGATCCGCTCACCTTATCTGACAAGTTTCTGGTTTCCCGAGTTGTTCGTTCATCACGTGTCAGCCCCGTAACGTTATCCTATGCAGCAGGCTCAGTACCCGAAACTGCTGCCTTACAAAACAGTGCATTCTGGTAAGATCATTTGTCCAACTTTGATCGGCGCTGTAGCCACCTTTTGATCACATGTGCCATCAAAGTACCGTGAGAGCAAAATGAGAGCAGTCGCACAGGTCAGGTGCAGTAATTGCTCAAAATTGGCTTCAAAAGCCTTGATAACGACACACTTTATTCTCATTGGTCAGATTATGTGACAACAAGCATGATGCGTACTGCGTGTTTTTTCTTTAAAAACTTTCTGTATGTAATCAATCTTTGTATCGAATATTTGATATTAAAACAAAACATTAATGATGAAAATGAGCCAAAAAAAATTAACGTTTCGAATTGCTGATTGGCTTATTTTGCTTAGTAAACCAATCAGGATGCTCTTAGTCTAGCACGCGATATGAACACACACACACAGTTCACATGCACGCATAGTCTCTCTCTCTCTCTCTCTCTCTCCTTCACTCCGTCTTATGTGCGCATTATAAGATGCAAGATGCAGACATTAATGTCTCACGTACATGCTCTTGCCAGCTTGGTGTAGATTCGGGGATATTTTGTACAGTTAGCAGGCATCAGGGAGATACTATCAATATACGGGACACTAGTGCTGGTGTGGTAAGGCTTTTTCTTAGGGTGGCAATTGCCACCCCGGTAGATCCGCCCCTGCTCTGGGGGCATTTAGCCAGGAGTGTTTACAACACACACAATGTCTGAGAAGATACAGAAATTTACAGATACAGAATTTATAGAAAATATAATATTTTCCTTTAAATTCTCATGTCATATATAACGTTTTGTGACATTCTGCAAAACAATAGCCTAAGCTTCAAAACACTTTTTGCTTACTGGTGAAAATTAAAAGATCAAAACTGTTACTGCGTCATGTTTGTCAAAAATCCCAGGTATTTTTAGTAGTAAGATTATAAAAAATATGTGCTTTATAAAATTAATTAAACTATATAAAATTGCTAAATAAATCAATCAGTACTTTTTACTTTAGTACATAAAAAACAAGTACTTTCGTACTTTCACTCGAGTAAAATTGCAAAAGGAGTAAAGGAGTACTTTTACTGGAGTGATAAATGTATTGTATGTATCTGTACTTTCACTCAAGTACTTGATTTGTGTACTTCGTCCACCTCTGGTAAAAAAAAGGCTTCAGTTAGGAGGAGTTTTCCATTGCATCTTAAGCAGACACAGTACTCGTTCCTGTATCTCAGGAAACTGAGGTTACAAAAGTAACAGAATATGTTAATTTTAAAATGAGATAACATTTGTGGCTGGCTGTGTTTATGCAAATGCTTTTTAATGTAAGGCAAAGCATTTCTCTTTAACCATATCTGGGGCTCTTTTCTTTAATCCAGTGACTACAACAATGGACAAACCACCTGGATTCTTCCCGACTTTAGAGCAACTGGGGTGTTTTGTTCTTGGTTTCTTGCTTTTGATTGCAATTATTACAAATATCCTCATGTGTCAACATAATAAAAGGAAGAAAGGTGGGTGCAAACCTACAGACCAACACAACAAAGCACAACTCTTTCAATGAATTGTTGGCAGAACATCTTGTGGACCCACATCAATGCCTTTATTTAGATAAATCTCACAAAACCTGTCAAAGATCAGCATGTCCATAATTAAAGGCAAAATGAATAAATAAAAAATAAGAAATGACATTTCACACAAGACAATTTGAACACCATTGAAATTTACAACTGAACCAATTGTGTGTTTCCCCTCATTATTGTAGCTGCTGTGGCTCAGAAGAGATACATGAACCTGCAAGCTCCGACTGACACAGAGGAAAACAACTACAGAGACTCTGTGCATCTCGTCAAAGTCACAAACAACAAGAGTGGTGCTGAGGGTAAGTGTGTTTTACTCTGTGCTGAAGTTACATGGATTACCTCTGTTTTCTGTATTTGTGAATTGTTTTCTCTGTTCCCTTGTAGTTCCCATATCTCCTCAACGTATCTGGGCTCAGAGTAGCAATGAGAGTGGATCATATGACACAGACTATGAGCAACATGACATCAGTCCGGAAACAGCATTTCCTTTATCCACTTTTCAAAGTTAGTCATTAAGTATTATGGACAATACTGAGAAAGCAGGAGAAAGCCAGGATGGTTGT
>JAUMHI010000064.1:446768-465932 GCA_032359435.1 Enteromius unitaeniatus
CTTTGACTGTCTTACCTGGATTCTGATTCTCGCTGCCTGCCCCGACCCATTGCCTGGACTGAACTTGATTACGGATTACCCCTTGGACTTTGTTTGACTTTGTTTTCCTCTGTTTAACCATTAAAAGCCAGCACATGGATCCAAACGTGTCTGAGAGTGATTTACACCAGGTGTGTGTTATTCTCTCATTATCCCAATTACAAGGAGCAGATAAAATGTCTAGAGTTCATTTCAAGTGTGCTATTTACATTTGGAATCTGTTGCTCTCAACTCTCATGATGAGATCCAAAGAGGTGTCATTATCAGTGAAGCAAACCATCATTGAAAAAACAAAACAAACCCATCAGAGAGATAGCAAAAACATTAGGCGTGGCCAAAACAACTGCTTGGAACATTATTAAAAAGAAGGAAAGCACCGGTGAGCTCAGCAACACCAAAAGACCCGGAAGACAATGGAAAACAACTGGGGTTGGATGACCGAAGAATATTTGCCTGGTGAATAAAACACCCTTTACAACAGTTGGCCAGATCAAGAACACTCTCCAGGAGGTAGGTGTATGTGTGTCAAAATCAACAATCAAGAGAGCACTTCACCAGAGTGAATACAGAGATCACCACAAGAGCCTCAAAAACAGGAAGGCCAGATTAGAGTTTGCCAAACGACATCTAAAAAAGCCTTCACAGTTCTGGAACAACATCCTATGGACAGATGAGACCAAGATCAACTTGTACCAGAGTGATGGGAAGGGAAGTGTATAGAGAAGGAAAGGAACTGCTCATGATCCTAAGCATACCACCTCATCAGTGAAGCATTGTGGCGGTAGTGTCATGGCGTGGGCATGTATGGCTGCTAATGGAACTGGTTCTCTTGTATTTATTGATGATGTGACTGCTGACAAAAGCTGCAGGAAGAATTCTAAATTGTTTCTGGCAATATTATCTGCTCGTATTCAGCCAAATGCTACAGAACTCATTGGACGGTGCTTCACAGTACAGATGGAAAAAACCCAAAGCATACTGCAAAAGCAACCAATGGGTTTTTAAGGGAAAGAAGTGGAACGTAATCCGATTGAGCATGCATTTCCCTTGCTGAAGACAAACCTGAAGGGAAAATGCCCCAAGAACAAGCAGGAACTGAAGACAGTTGCAATAGAGGCCTGGCAGAGCATCAACATCCCAGCATCTGGTGATGTCTGTACGTTCCAGACTTCAGGCTGCAATTGACTCCAAAGGATTTGCAACAAAGTATTAAAAAAGTTTAAAAAATTGATTTATGATTATTCTGTCCCATTACTTTTGGTTCCTTAATGAGTGGGAGGCATATATGCAAACTTGTAATTCCTACACCATTCACCTGATTTGGATGTAAATAACCTCAAAATAAAGCTGACAGTTAAAGCACATCTTGTTCGTTGTCGTGGTGTATAGAGCCAAAAATTTTAGAATTGTGTCGATGTCCCAATATTTATGGACTTGACTGTACATTTACATGCAAAATATATGTGTTAATGATTTGTTGAGATGTTTTGCGGGGGTCCACTCAGTTTACTGTTTGTAGCATACAAACCTCTTTACCTCAAACCATGAGGTTTTGGTAATGTTTTAAGTTTATTGCACTAATATGTGGTTTTCTTTGGTTTATCTTTCATTGTCAGAGCTAGATAAAGAGGGCGGCAGCAGAGAGGACTCTCCGTTGTACTCACCCGTCAGCTATGATAATGAGGCAGTCTCTTCAGAAAGCGAATATGATGATATTGGCAATTATTTGCAACAACCTAGCCACTTATATTAGCTAGAGACTTGTGATTTACACTCTTGAAAATAATTGTGATGTATAATGTATGATGAAATAATCGCAGCAATTCTACAGAAGAACCATTTTTGGTTCCACAAAGAAACATTCAGTCAAAGGTTCTTTAAAGAACTGTATGATGTGAAGAACCTTTTGCCAATAAGCACCTTTTGTGAAAGAGAATGATCTTCACATGTTAAAGATTCTTTATGGAGCCATTTAAACAAAAAGGTTCTTCTATGGCATTGTGAAGCACCTTTATTATACACATTGACAAATATTCTGACTGTACTAAAAGTATAGTATTAGAAACCATAAGTGAGAATCATTTTACAGTATGACAGTACATTTTATTCTTCTTTCAGTCTATTCAGTGTTATTTCTTTGTTCATTAATATCTCCATAGTACAATTAACTGTATCATAAATGCTTAAGCAAGTTTTAGTTTCACTGTAGGTACATTAAGTCCATACCAGTGTACAAATATTTACATATACAAATGCTTTTCTCTGAATTTATAAATGCTTACAAGGACTGATGACTGGGCCGTAAATACCATAGACACCAAGATAATGAGACATGACCATATTAATAAAAGGTGATCTTTTAGAAACATTATCTGATGCTAAACTCAGCATTTGTAACTCATCACGTACAAATAAAATATTTTGATTATGACTGAATCTGTGCCTCTGAAGAAAAAAAAACCTTAAGTGAAGCGATTGATCTGATGTTATTGTAATTTGTGTATTAGCACAATTTACTCTCATTATAAAATTTGAACGTTCATGGCTTAATAGGACTAAATGGAGAGGCTTGTGAATTCCTTAGTTGTGTTTAGACATAATTGTTTTTTTCTTAGGTTGTGAAATTAAATGTATTTTAAGGCATTCTAAATGAGTAGCCTATTTTTTGTCAAGTTTTATATTTTTATTTGAAATGTTGTCAAAAATGTCTACATCTAAAGTGTCCTTTTTTTTAAGTCACACCTAATCACAGTAAGCAGTTTGTTACACCAGACATTAAAATTTGTTTAAAAAAAATTAACAAAAATGAACAGGGGTGCGTTTCCCGATCAACGATGTAACTCGCTGATAAACAAACATAGTACGATGCATTGTTTTGGAAACGAACTAGCTACACACGACTGTTTCCCAAACACGGTCGCATCTCCATGTTTGAACCACGTTAGTTCAACAACATAGGGCCATTGTTAATGACGTCACACGCATGTCGTGAATATATACCTTCTGCTAATTAACCTAATTAGAGATCTCCAAGATGCTGCTGTATTGAACATGACACATATTGACTAATATATTATTTTTGTTCACTGTCATTTTGCATTATTTGATCTTTGAATCATCGCGGGTTCCCTGATACGTCATACTCCGAGGTTCCCGTACCCTTTTTTGCGCATGCGCACTTTAAAAAAAACAGCGTTTAGAATGGACGTGCAAAAATACATAATTAAATCGCTTTTTATATTTAGATAAAGATAGTAATGCATGTTAGTTTGCTTCTTGTGCCCAAGAGCATATTTATTAAAGCCCATATATCTTACTAACAAGAAACTATACTTTTATAAAAAGTTTTCATTAATTTTTGTGAGTTATATGCCTAATATTGTCAATGGACCTTTTTCACGTTTCAGGGTTTCTCCGCAGCAGAATTCGTCATAGTTGGATTAACTTTGAAGAATAGTGAATGGGAAAGCACCACAAATAGGCTATATATTTTTTTGCATTCCCATTTTTGTCCCTCCCATATATGGACGCTGAATTACAAACACCCTCGCATTCGCGTAAACTATTTTTTTTGTAATTTGATGCAAAAGTAATATAATACTAATGGTGTTATAAATAATGATATTATAAATGTACATACATTTAAAAAAAATACAAATATGTAAAACGTTTAAGGATTTATGATGCAGATGACCGGTAAACGCGTTATCAGAGTCTTGTGAAAAGGGTCCATAATAAACACAAAACAACTAGATTGCAAATCTATTCTAATATGTTTCCTTTGACAGTGTTGAACTCATTTTTGAAACTACTATTATGTACTATATTAGGTAACATTAATTAAATAATCGTCCCGCTGTGTAAGAGCCTTACAGCGTGTCCGAACGCCACCCCGACACAAAAAAGTTGCAAAATTGAAGAAAAAACTCCCAACATTTCTCTTTTTTTTAACAAAACTGCACTGTGTAATTTCAACTTTATCTTTAACAGCATTTAAAATGTGTTTAACATTTCAAAACACATTCTCATGTTAGCAGACAGATTATACTTTTACATGAGATCAACAATTCCACTACAAATATAAAATAGCATAATGAAATATTATCAAAAATTCATCTGACGGAGCGGACATCTGACGGTGGTGACGAAAACCTGAATTTATAATCATTTTAACTATAAAATACATAGGATCAATTAATCACTGTATAAAAACAAACACAACAAACAGTAAGTATGTTATTGTATATAAATGTTTTATTCAAGAGTCACATTTAAGTATTTTGTTATGTCACTGAAACACAAAATCTGACGGTGTTGACAAATTTTGAAATTTTTTCACAAAGTAAATAACGTTAGAGTTCATGTGATAGCCATTTATTTGTTTTCTGTTGATGCTAGATGCTAATTTAACCTGCTTCAGGAGAATAAAATGATCTTAATATTTTAAATAATTTCCTGAGAAATTGGAATATGGTGTTGACATATCATGGTTGTGACACAGGAAGTATTAGCATTAGGATTTCAAATATTCTATAAAATTTATCAGAGCCTGTCTGACAGCGATGTACTCTGCAGAGATTAACTGGTGAGCGGGTCCTTTAGAGCCACAGCTGCCCCTGATATTACTTGATTTTATTACATTTTTATAAATGTCTGACGATGTTGACAAAAAGTCGGGGACTTTAAATCTTATGAAAAACATGTTTCATTAAAAAAACAACTTTGCTTTGATAGGAGATATTATTAAGTGTTGCTTTTGATAAAACAAGCTCTTTTTTATCGTCTCATCTGTTTTATAGCATATGAATGATTAAACCCATCTATGTGGAGACACTGTTTTAGATGCAGTGAAAGAATTAGAGTCATAGATTTGGTATAATAATGAGAAAATTAAATTGAAGGTGATAATTGTGTTAAATACATCCTCATAACATTTAAAATAAAATATTTTCATTTTTAAATGCAGTTACACTTGCAAGGCCTGTTTTGTCCCATGTCTCAATACGGCGCGATGAGGCAAGACAAATTCCCGACAGAAAACTAGTGCAGCGTTCTGTTTATGACGTACTGACAAAAGTTTCAAATGATTTTCAGCGGTCGCTTGTGGCGTCCAGTGTAGGTGTTGCAGCGCGTGTAGACACGGTGTTAAGTTGGTAATAGTAGAAGGTATATATTTATAATTTAAATAGTAATATAATTTAAATATAATTTTAAAATCCAGTTTAACAGATTTTTATAGCAGGTAGATAACTGTTTTAAAGAGGCTACATTATCAATGTTACGTTTGTTTTGTAGTATTTAAAGTTCAAGTTTTTTACAGACAGAAAGTGAAAATTGTGTCAACCCTACAAGTATTTTCTACCCAAAGTGAGTTAGGCTACACAACGCCGACCGTTGTGCTATTGGTTGAAATGCCGGCACCTCAGATTCTGATGCATCTAATTGGTCAGGTGGAGCTATGGGGGCATCTGATTTGTCGGATGGAGCTATGGGGTGCATCTGATTTGTCGGATGGAGCTATGAGGTGCATCTGATTTGTCGGATGGAGCTATGGGGTGCATCTGATTTGTCGGATGGAGCTATGGGGTACATCTGATTGGTCGGATGGAGCTATGGGGGCGTGTCGCCATGCGGATGGTGTAGCCGGACAGACGCCGCGGCTGTTTGTTGTTGAATGAAAATCGTTTTTATGTGGCGATATTGCTACTTAGCACACGAAAAAATAAGTTTATATGTTTTAATAATTAGTTAACTTATTTAGACTTTATTAGCATGTAATTACGCACCTTTTAAAATCTTTCAGTATTTAGGGTCTTGTTACAACTCTTAGTTAAAGCTCTAGGCCTTAAGCAGGCGCCGGTCGTCGATTTTAACAATAGCCGAGGAACAGTAACCTAGAAGCGGACACACTTCCTCCATGAGACGAGCCCTCAGAAACTTGCCTCCATTACAGCAGTAAACAAACAAAAGAAACAGAAACCACGAGAATCCTGCCCGGATGGTGCCCGGCGTTTGAAGCGTTTGCAGATCACATATGGACAGTTCCTGATTGTTTTTCTGGGCTCACACAATAGAAAATGTCTAACGGTGCAGCGGGAAGCGGGGGCTTAACCTGGGTGGTAAGTCATATATGATTACTAACTTAGTAATTCATGTATTATTACGCAAAGACATTGCATATTATATATTACTACCGCTGTGTGCCCGCTTACATGTGCTTTAGCATTTTGAATGCAAGATTCATTTAGCTCAACATAAATGAGCTCACAGACTCATCCTCATCTCTATTATTCATTCTGTGCACAGTATATGGCATCTGTTTTAAATACCGCACATTAATATTCATTTTGTGTATTAAAATTATGCTTTTTTGAAGCTTTTCATGGTGATGTAGAGGAAAGTTCTTTTGTGTTGAATCTTTCCACTGATTTCAACTTTTTCCTGTTTGTTAGAGCCAAACTTACAGATCATTGCTTTAATACAACCGAAAGTCCAAGATGCTTAAACCAGGGCAGGGTGGAAGGGTTTATTTGAGTTTTATCTGTATTTAAAGCCACTCAATGCCACAACAAAAGAACAGCCTATAGGGAGCCACATGTTAATTATGAGAACTGATCCCAGACCAGTACTAATGCTTTGTTATACATCAGTTACTGGATTTTTTTGTATGACTTTGTGAAGATAATATTTGTAATCATTTTTAATATTAAAGTACAGCTCTAGCATCATCAAAAAGCTATAATGCTTATAGTTTATTATAACTTAATAAACAACCAAATGTAATGTATGGTGCCATTTGAGGCTATTGGATTGGAAAGTCTAATTGCTCACAAATTAATTCAGTGTAATTTAGAGTATAACAAAGACTTGGCAATTTGGCAAAGATAAAAAATGTAATCTTGATTCTTTCAGAATGTTCAAAATGACCAATTCTAGATTTGTAACTACATCATGATTCAAGTAGCTTTTTCTTTATTAACCATCTAGTTAAATAAAATAAGATTCCAAGTGCAGCACACATGAAGCTGTCAACTTAATCAAATCACTCGTAAAATATCTCTAGCAGAAAAGATGCATGAACTACAGCAACATCTTGCAAACTTGTCTTATAAATCCTGAAATAATACGAAATAATATGTACGGAAATTGCTTAAAACAGTCAAGGTAATACACCCTCTGTCACCAATAATGCAGTTTAATGTCATTGAGATACTATTTAACTTTTTCTGGTCAACTAACTATTAAGCTAATTATGACTTTTACATAAATTATTATTATTATTATTATGTTATTTTATTTTGTATGGGGTATATAATAGATGCAAAATAAGGCATCAATATGTGCTTTATAAGTACTAACAAAAAGCCAATATGCTACTTTTAGTTAGTAGTAATAGCATTTATATATATATATATATATATATATTTTTTTTTTTTAAATAAATTATATAAATAGAAATATATACATGTGCATATTCTCAATATATATGCTGTATATGTGCGTATTTATATATTATTTATATATACAAAGCCCTGACCTTATACTGAGTTTAGCAAACTTATAAAGACAGAAAGACACATTTACAGGTTTTACAGAGTATCCATTTTGCACTGTTGTAATGCAGTTGTAAATTCATAACATATAGATGATTCACCAAATGTTTGGGTCACCCTCTGTTTCTGTAAAATAATTACAAGATTAAAGGAAGCAAAAAGTTGATTTGATAGCCGCAGACAAGTTTAACAAAGTTGCATGTATGGATGTATCTAACAACAGACCCTCTTTGACAAGAACAATGGTGCGAAAAAAGAGGAAGTGAACGGCCGGGGAGATGCAGGGAAGGGTGAGGCGGTCAAGAAAGAAAGCTCAAAGAAGATGTCAGTGGAGAGGATCTACCAGAAGAAGACCCAACTCGAGCACATCCTCCTCCGTCCAGACACCTACATTGGCTCAGTGGAACCCGTCACTCAGGTGAGAGAGAAGGTTTGAGCAGGATTACGATCAGAGATCTGAAATTAGACTGATGTTCAGGAAAATGTGAATCTAACCCGATTTCTGGTTGATTTCTGACATCTTCAAAGCCTAATTTTTGCAAAGCCATCAGGTGCTTTTGATTTCTTTATATAACACTCATGTGATTGTATGTTTTGTAGCAAATGTGGGTTTTTGATGAAGAAATCGGAATGAACTTGAGGGAGATCACATTCGTCCCAGGATTATATAAAATTTTTGACGAGATCCTTGGTAAGAATACTGTTATGTTCCTTTCAGTGAGTTTGACATACTTTTTTTGTGGCAAAAAAAAAAAATCATAATGGCTTAGTAATTAATTTTATTTCATTGTACAGTATTATTTATTTAACTTGGATTTGTAGCATATGTAGCAGAGATAGTTGGATATTCTGCAATATTTTTAAAAACTGCAGTAGTTATAAATAAAAGTTATTTATTATACTATAAGTATTATTAACAGCCAATGTGCTAGTAATATGCATGTTATTAAGTAAAAAGTGTTCCCTAATATAAATGTTACCATATTATCTCTTTTTACCTTCCATTTTGTGGAAAATTGCTGTATTTGCTACAGTCATGTAAAAATATTTGAGAGAATTATGAGTTTTGCTAATTAAATGCAGTTTTATTTTTATTGGAAGAGTTACGTAAAAATACCACCATAACAAGCGTTGACACGAAAATCACTAGCACTAAAAATACAGTTGTCATCGCTTGTGATAATGGTAGTTTAATAGGTAAAATCTGCTGTCTTCAAAATTATATCTGGATAATAAATATCTGTAATATTTCATGCTCTAATATTGGATTTTCTGTCCCATCAGTAAATGCAGCTGATAACAAACAGAGAGACAAGAACATGACCACCATCAAAATCACCATTGACCCGTGAGTGCTGCTTTAAAAATTTCCTTCACATCTGCTGAGTAAAGACTCAAAATGCTCTTTTATCAAAAAATAATGTGTTGGTGCTGACAGTAGGGTTGCGCGATATGGTCATTTTTCATATTGTCTTATCGCAGATACACAATATTATTGTGTATGGGTGGGTGGGGGCAAGAGAGAGACTCTGCACTTGTCACAGACTATTTCATAACTATTTGGTGATTTTAAACCATTTGTGCATGAGAGAGAGAGAGAACTGCCTACAAGCAAACCTACAAGTTTGCTGATTTGGCGTATCTTCGCAAAAGATATCAGTCAAGGTGAAAATTAACAGCAGATTTACTTTAAAGACCAACTGTTTAACACGAAATATTGTACATAAACGAACAAGGATAAAAGTATTTTCAGATAGCATACGTTTTTTTTGGAGTAAAGTTAAATAAAATGGATAGCTACATAAGTCCTAGCCCTGTTTTAGACTGCTAACTTATTAACTGCATATTTTTTTTATTATTATAACAATGATGAAGAAGAAAATGTTAAAGAAAACAAAATGCTGGTGACAATGCCGTTTCATCATGTTCGTTCATAGCTGTAAAGACATCTAAGAGATGTCTCTTTTAGCACTCATCATTTGTAAATAAAGGTTTATCATCCTGCATGGTTAATTTTAAACATTTCCAATGAGGAGGAGGAGCCTCATTTGCGTGTATGTGCAGAGCTGAGGTGAAATTGCAGGACAATTTGATAATAATAGCTCAATAATAGTAGGCCACAATAATAATAATAATAATATTAATAATTGCTTCATACATTAATAGGAGAATGAGCCCAATATCATCTTGACTATCGACAAAGACATCTGGTATCATCGATATCACTATGACTATTGTCGATACTCGATACTATTGTCTATTAGCACAACCCTAGCTCACAGTACTGCAGTGGCAAGAAGTTGATGTGATTGTTGGGAGATGCGTGCAGTGAGTGTTATGATCTAATAAACACCCATGGCTGCTCATTTCACATTCACTTCACATCCATAACCACACACATGCTTTCATATGTGGTTTACAGGGACTCTCCAAGGGCATAATGGTTTTTGTACTGAGCTAATTATTTTTTCCATCCCTTACCCAAGATAACCCTCACAGAAACCTCACAAAAATATGTATATTTTAAATTTCATTTAATAGATTTCATCTCTGCTTGCCTCACGATTCAATTCTAATTCAGTGGATACCAATTTGATTATAAAACAATGCATCTCCATGCTTTTTGTTCTCCAAATCTTTGATTATAGTGTATTTGTAGTAGGGCTGCACGATTTGGGGAAAATGTGCGATTGTGATTATTAAGGTCAAAATTGCGATTTGCGATTGCAATACGATTTGACTCAATTTGCTTGTTTTAAAGCAAAATGCACACACAGATTACTAATAATGCTGAAATCTGTATTTCTCAACTAATAAACAGTATACAGTGCAATCTAGCAATAACTACATTAACAATGTTTTCAAATTAAAACTAAATTGTACAAAATTGTATAAAATTGTAAAAAAACAGTAACATCTTTTCATTACTGAATTAAATTACATTAAATTAATTTTAAAATCAAATTAAAAAGTCAAAAGTACAGATAAATAAAACAAATACCCATTTTAATCTTTTTTTCATGTTGTCCCAAACATTTTAGCAGGATGTAACATATAGATTACGCACCGCTTATAGGTTGAACGCACCGCTTATATTGCGCAAATTGTGCTGCAGGATGTCTAATTGCGTCTTTGCATTGACTTAACATGTAAATGACTCGCGCTTACCGCTTTATTCGCGTCTGGTGTGAGCAAGAATGAATGTCTTGTTACGTCCACTAATACGTTTATTTATTTAATATAATCGCAACCAGCACTAATTTGTAGTCTACGGTTGGGGTCAGCAGTATGACAAAAATCATTAGAGTAATTTTATTTCATAATAACAGTGTATTTTACAATATAGTTGTTTTTGTTCATTTTGATCTTTGTTATTAAAAAGATACAAACAACAAACAGGTCAAATGCAACATATGAAAAAATGATGAAATCAACAGCATTTTCTCCACTACAGTAGGCCTATTCAACAGTAGCATTCATTCAAGATGAACAATAATAATGAACAAGAATAAAAAGAAATAAAAAAAACAAACTTTTATTATTATTTAATAATAGTACTTTATTTATAATAAAGACAGTATAGCACATACATAAATATGTAATCACCTATATTGTATTATACTTAATGACATGTTTTTTTTTTACTTATCTTATCTAATTTACTTATCTGTCTCTTTGAGTTCTAATGTTTTAACCTATCTTCTCTTTTCTAATAGCGAGTCCAACACCATTGCTGTGTGGAATAATGGGAAGGGAATTCCTGTGGTAGAACACAAAGATGAGAAGATGTTCGTGCCTGCGCTGATTTTTGGACATCTCCTCACCTCTAGCAACTATGATGACAATGAGAAAAAAGTCACAGGTAATGCATGCACACATAATTAAATGAATAATTCCACCAAAAATAAAAATTTGAGGGTGAGTAAATGATGACAGAATTTTCATTTTTGGGTTAACTGTTCCTTTTAATAGTGCAGTTATGCAGTGGTGCATCTTCAGAAACTTCTCTGTGATAGAACTAGTTTCTTTGTTATTGTTTAGCAAAGACGGGACGAGCCACATACAATGATCAGCGACTAGACAGACAAACAAACCAGTACTTATACAGGTGGATGATTGAATGATGAACCTAACAAGCAACAGCTGTGAAGGAGAGAGGCATACTGGGAAATAGAGTCCAGGAGGAAAAGACATGAAACACATAGAGTTCATTGAGAGCTGGAGTGCCACTAGTAGTCTTTGGCTGGCAGCTCCAGCTGGGTGTGACAATGCCTTACATTGGCATCTTAAGCTTTGTTAAATATTGATTTTTTTCATTCATGGTTCATGCTGTTCAGACAACATCTTGAGACAAATGACCTATTTGTCAAAAGTAATACTTTGTTTGATTCAGTACAAAATGGACCCTTTTTACAAAACTGATGACAAATTTCATCAGCATCATAATTCCTGAAAAGTTTTTAATATTTATATTTTTTATATGTTGTTTGTCAGAACTAAGAACCTTTACCTTTACATTACAAATATATTTAGTCATTCAGCATGCTTTTATTCAAAACGACAGTTAAAACCAACAAAAGAGCAATTATATACAGTAAGTGCTGTGACAAGTCTTGGGTTAGCCCAACACAGTACACTGTTTTTAAATAATAAATAAAAAGAAAACAAGTAGAAGTCAGAAAAGCACACAAGAAAGCTAGTGTTTGAGGCCTTTTAAAAAATACTACTAATAAATAACAAATAGATAAAATTGAATTAGAATAGAGAGAGCTAAATAAAAAAATTACTACAGAGTTAGACACTCTTTTGACTGTGATTAAGCAAAAAGTTACAAGAGACTATGCTATATTTTTACCCTGCCTGTCCACCAATGCAGAAAAAATCGACTCAAAGTGATAAAAAAAATGGACCTGAAGCAGTCTAATCAATAGTTACATAACAAACATGACCTCTTGCAGTACTGTAACCTGTGACACCACAGGTTTGGTTGTTTTGCCATTCACATTAAGCGTGTTTGTGCTTGTAAGTTAAGCTAGTCAAGTTTATTTGTATGGAGCCTGGCATGCAAGGGAAAAGTAAAGGATATCAAGGCCACAAATTAATTTATTTTGTCATTTTAGCTAAATCATGGCCACATTGTACCAATTAGTTCTTCAGTTTTTAATTTAACAAGATGAAGAATGAATGAAATGTGGCCACAAATAAAGTTGTATTAACAAACCAACTGGTTGTAGCAGCAAATTGTTATTATTTTTTTTCTGATCTGTTTTTTTGCACGTTGAGTGTGGGGCTCCATAGTATAGCACATTTCACACATTTATATGCACATTTAATATAAATGTCTTGTCTTATTTTATTTTACAAACAGTTGCTTTGTAATGGTTGGAGAAGACTTGAACTTATGAAACAAAAGATGGGCTCTGTTCTGCTCATGTCCCACAGTCCTTTCAAAACTGCAGTAGGTGGTGATCTTTGTAGTGGTGAAACAACAAATTAACAAAACAACAACAAAATTAAACTTCAATCAATTTTCAGTGGAAGTTAAAAGCAGCGTGTAAGTGTATTTCTTGTACCAGATTTCAGCGCAGTTTGTGTCAATAGGAAACAATTTTTTTTACTGTGTAGAGATATGCTTGGAGCAGCATTTGGTTTCACACTTTATTGTGTACCTAGTCAATGTTGTGCACTTGTTTGGCTCTTTGTTGTCATGAACAGTAAAGTGTGTTCAGCTAAATTCAATTTCAGTTTTGTCAGGGGTATAAATAAGGTTAGTATATGGTTGCAGCAGCCCTTCTGTGAACCCACCTGTGTGACTTCACAAAGACACAGACAAGGGACTATCTGTACTCCTACTATTGCTATCATTCGCAAAACGCACATCACACACTGTAGGCAGTGCAATCCTAACAACCAACTCACTTTGCCAATGTCTGCTAGCTAATATCTCACTTCCTTTTTCTATTGATCTCTGGAATTGCCAGTCTTTAGTAAACAAAGCAGATTTCATTACATCTATTACTAGTCATTTAAGGCTAAACCTCATGGCCCTGACAGAGACTTGGATCAAACCAAAGGACATCACAGCACTCAACATTCATTTCTCAATTATACACACACTCCCCGTTTGACTGGAAGAGGTTGAGGTTCTGATCTGCTTATCTCTTATGATTGGAAATGTATTCCTTTACCATGTCTGGGTATCGGCAGCTTCTTAGAATCACATTCAGTTACTATTACCCATCCTCCTAAAATTAATTTTAAAGTTGTTTATTGACCCTCAGGACTAAGTGGAGACTTCTTTGCTTACCTACATAAACCTCAGGCTGCAGACTTCCACACTCTGCTTACCTCTTTTGATCTCAAGATAGTGTTAACTCTGGCGTCTCAGAAATCAGGGAACCAACACGACACTGCTTCAGTGTTCATGTGCTGGTTACTGTACCTGACACTACACATACCTCTCCACATGTCATCTTTAAATGCTTGCACTCTGTTCATTTTCTACTTGTTTTCTTTATGTAGTACATATAGGCCCATATAAAAAACATCTTTCTACATGTACTGCATTAGGCTATTTAATTGCTTCTATTCTCCTCATTTATAAGTCACTTTCTTACAAATGAAATGTCCATTTCTTCTAAGTGACCAAATGTAAATTTTTTGATTTTGCTCGTTCTGCATTCACAAGCTGTTGACAGTGTCAATAAGCAATTAATTCCACAGTGTGGACTGGCCATTGATTATAAAGAGGTTGTTTGTGAAAGTGCATATGGTCTCAAACAATCATGTGAAACTGTAAACTTGCAGTGAGTGAACCTAAGTGATTTTAACAGGAAGAAAAGGGCTCTAATATTACTGTTTCCCTCCTTTTCTATTCACAGTTTAAACAACAGCTTTTTTCACGTTTTTAAGAGGAATTTGTAGTTGAATATTTAGGCACTTTAAGGTCTTCAGACTTTTAATGTGTTCAACTCCAATAATGTTTTGATTATGGAAGCTTCTTACAAATTAATTGTATTATTTGCCATTATTAATCAAGATTACAGTATTAAGAGAAATGATCAAGAGTTAATGATTTGATCATAATTATGCAGCCTTAGATATAATGCAGTTTAGATGTGTTTTTGCAGTTAGTTCAACTGTAATGTTGAAATGCATTTAACTCATCAAACTGGTGTTCATTAGGCGGCAGGAATGGATATGGCGCAAAACTGTGTAACATATTCAGCACAAAGTTTACAGTGGAGACAGCCTGCAAGGAGTACAAACGGAGCTTCAAACAGGTACAGCCATTTCATGAATTTGTAATACAAGAAATCAGTGTTGGTTATCATTAAACAGCAACTATCATAATGTAAATTTACACATTAGTTCTTTTCACAATTCTTCAAAAGACATGGCAGGACAACATGGGAAAGACCAGTGATGCAAAGATAAAGTACTTTGATGGTGAAGACTACACATGTGTCACGTTCCAGCCTGATCTGTCCAAATTCAAGATGGAGAAACTGGACAAAGATATTGTGGCTCTGCTCACACGCAGGGCATATGATGTGGCCGGCTCTTGTAGGGGCGTTAAAGTCATGCTCAATGGAAAGAAGCTACCTGTAAGTCATCTATCATTTTTCATACGAAAAAAAAAAAAAAAAAATATGTGGACAAAAGGGTCCGAAATTAACACTTGCCACTCGCCAAATTCTCTGTCTGGCGAGTTAAATTTAAAGTTTATCCGCCACATGGCAGGTAAATCTTTTCACCAGTAATGTTAATCAGTTAGATGGCTCTCCGATTTATTCAAAAACTTAAACAATCTTAATTTGTGTTCTGAGGTTGTACAGGTGAGTAATTAATGACAGAATTTTCATTTTGGGGTAAACTAACCCTTTAAGCATACATGCTTCTGTATCAAAAATTGGTTTCTCATGTTATGACCCCTTTAAACATGTTTAGACAGTCTCCCTCATGGGAATCTGTGTTTATGTCTTGTGCTGCAGGTGAATGGTTTCCGCAGTTATGTGGAGCTGTATGTGAAGGATAAACTGGATGAGACTGGCGTTGCTCTGAAGGTGGTGAATGAGACTGTGAATGAGCGCTGGGAAGTGTGTCTCACCATGAGTGAAAAGGGCTTCCAGCAAATCAGCTTTGTCAACAGCATTGCCACCACCAAGGTCTCTGAAACACTGTTGCTCATTACTGGATTTGGGGTTGGCAGTGGTGCTTTAAATGGGTTGAATTTAAGAGGGCAAAAAAAACTAAACAGTAAAAACATCAAATTGCATGCTCTGCTATAGTATTCTCAGCACTTCTGCTGTGCTTGTGATTTATGACCACTGCCCTGCTGTAAGAATACGTATTAAAGTCATGTGATACTTATGAGCTGTGTGATATCTTAGGGAGGAAGACATGTTGACTATGTTGTGGACCAAATAGTGGCAAAACTGATTGAAGTGGTCAAGAAGAAGAACAAAGCTGGAGTCTCTGTGAAACCATTCCAGGTGTGTTTCACAGTTCAACACAGTGATATGATAAAATATCTATTCAGACACTTGAGTACTTGGTATTTTAACAGATCTAAGATAATCTTTTTAATTTCAGGTTAAAAACCATGTGTGGGTATTCGTGAATGCCCTGATTGAGAACCCAACGTTTGATTCCCAGACAAAGGAGAACATGACTCTACAGACCAAAAGCTTTGGCTCCAAATGTGTTCTCTCTGAAAAATTTATCAGAGCTGTAAGTGTGTAATGATCTCCTATGATGATTCTGACACATATCTTACATTAAATGTAGCAGTTATTGTAACAGTAAACTCGTATCCCCAGTTTCACAGACAAGTCTTAAACCTAGTCTTGGATTAAAATGTAAATCTGAGCTATTTCAACTGCAAGAAACTTGTACTGACCTTAAAATATGTCAGTGCCTTTGTTTTGTCTTAGGATGCACATCAGTAATGCTTTTTTCTAGGGAATGTTTATAAAAAAATACATGCCCTAATCCTGGTTTAGGCTAAGCCCTATCTTAATGTATCACATTTTAATTTAATTCCTCTCATTAAAGCTTCTGGCTTTTTAGACATAACAAAAATAACTGCATGCTTTGAAGTCAACATGGCACTGAAGCTGTGACCAGTGAATTGTCTATGAGAAAACAAGTAATACGCTTTAAAAATATTCACGCCGGTTAGGATTTAATGCTGACTTTAAAATGTGTAAAAGTGGAGATGTCCGTTTGATTTGTACCATCATAGGCTACAAACTGTGGTATTGTGGAGAGCATTCTCAACTGGGTGAAGTTTAAGGCCCAGACGCAGCTGAACAAGAAATGCTCCTCTGTCAAGTACAGCAAGATTAAAGGGATCCCCAAGCTAGATGACGCCAATGATGCTGGTAAGTCAATATCAGCAGATCTTAAAGGTCATGGTCTTCTCCTTAGGGTGGATGGGTGATATGGGGCAAAAATCATATCTGAATTTTGTTTTAGGCTGAATGACAATATATCATATGTACATCTCAGTATATATTATGACGTGATTTCTTTTCAAAAGGCACACAATAAATGGCAAAAGACCTTTCAAGCATTTTGCACGATTTGGGAAAATGTGCGATTATTAAGGTCAAAATTGCGATTTGCGATTGCGATACGATATATAAGTGGTTTGCTTGTTATTGTAATGAAGCGGCGGAGTCGCTTGGATCCATGTGCAAACGATTTAATGGCAGGGTAGTCGGACAGGCAGAAGGTCGGTACACAGTTAACAAGAGCAGCAGAGGGCAAGACAAACTCGTAATCCGTAAGACAGGCAAATAGGTCGGGACAGGCAGCAGAAAATCGGAAACCAAATACAATGCGGAAATCAAACACGGGTAGAATACAAACACAGGAAACAACGCTTAGAAATGACAGCCGGAGCAAATCAAGACTTCGCGTCTGAATGTGGTTATAGCCAGTCCTTTTATAGTCTGAGAAGGCGGGAGGAAGCGCGCCAAAGCGCCGAGGTACGTGGGCAAAAAAGGTCCGGGTGGGAACTAAAACTCCGGGGAAGGTTCCCGCTGCCGCTCATTGGAGAGGGCCACAGAGGCGCGATCCGTGACAGTTATGAAGCAAAATGCACACACAGATTACTAATAATGTTGAAATCTGTATTTCTCAACTGAGATACAGTATACAGTGCAATCTAGCAACAACTAAAATGTACAAAATTAAATAACGGTAACATCTTTACATTACTGAATTAAATTACATTAAATTAATTTTTAAATAAAATTAAAAAGTCAAAAGTACAGATAAATAAAACAAATACCCATTTTAATATTTTGTCCATGTTGTCCCAAAACATTTTATCAGGATGTAACATATACTTAGTATATTTCTATTGATATCTCTTGTCCAGTGTGGCAATCATTTTCTCAAATCCCTCTTTGCTAAAAGTGCGTTCCCACCTGAGGCGACTTGGGCAAATATATCTCGCTATTCGCGTGTAGAATGACGCTTGAACATGTCGAGTTTACTCCGGTTTTACACTGCGCGTGAGCAGGGCGTAAGCAGGGCATATTTTTTCTGGCGCCCATGTTAATGGCTGAGAGCTTTCACGCAGGGGCGGCACAACAGCGCGTAGCAGGTGCAGAGAAATGACATAAATCTCAAAGCACATGGTACAGTGCTCGGAGAAAAATGCTGGAAAATAAGACGAAAGATGCCTGTCTACAGCCTGCAGTACAAGCTGCCAGAATGAAAGCACAATTGGTGCGCTGCTCCTGCTCTGTATACGCGCTGCTTATGTGTGCAATAAAACCGGCTTGTTTAACGCACCGCTTAATTCGCACGAATCCTGCTACAGGATGTCTAATTGCGTCTTTGCATTGACTTAACATGTAAATGACTCGTGCTTACCGCTTCATTCACGTCTGGTGGTGAATGCAAGAATGAATGTCTTGTTATGTCCACTAATACATTTATTTATTTATTTATTTATTTAATATAATCGCAACATTTGCTGTAATGTAATCGCGAAGGCTGACATTGCGATTGCGATATGATTAATCGTGCAGCACTACTGTGCACTGTCTTTTAACAACAGCACCAAAAACTGCAGTAAATTTTAAATGCGATTTAAGGTACTTCCACATTTAGATCCACATTTGAATGTTTGATAAACAGTGTTGGGGGAACCACATTACAAGTTACATGATATTTTTTTTTGACGTAACTAGTCTTTGCTTTTTAATTTATAAGAAAATATAGATGATTTTTCAACAAAAAGTAATGCCAGTTACTTTTTTGTTATTTATTGACTGACAAGTCTCCTGACCCTATGTTGGGAGAAATCAGAAATACATTCAATTCAATTCAATTCAATTCAAATTTATTTGTATTGCGCTTTCACAATATATATCATTGCAAAGCAGCTTTACACCAAAGGTAATGTTTTACAGTATGTAGTAGTAGCTTGTACATGTACATATGGCATAGATGTGAGATAAAGATCAATTAATGATGTAATCGAACAGACAAGGAACATTATAAATTAGTAGCAGAGTTTGGTAGTGCTGTGTGTTGTTTCAGGGTTGGCATC
>JAUMHI010000064.1:496524-508499 GCA_032359435.1 Enteromius unitaeniatus
CGTCCTCCACAAGCTCTGACTGCTGCCTGAAATGAGAGGAGAGTGAGTGTGTAACAAAAGCTCTTTTACAGGCCTGTCCACAACACCACGCCCCCTCAGAAGAAAATTGCTCTTTTGTTGAGGTTTTGGGTACCACTAGCCCTGAGGCTAGCGGCTGTCTGTGAGCAGACAAAGAGATCTCCATCCGGCCCCCCTCCGGAGGAGGGAGTCGTGTCACCATTTCCCGAAGAGCAACTCCTTCCATCCCTGGGCTGCCTGTCCTAGGGCTGTTTGCATTTCCTCTTGCCACTAGGTCCTGCAGGACTCCTCGATGCGACCGACGGGACTGCTGCTGCTGGGGCTGCGGAGGAGGCGACGAGCAGGCTGAGGCGGTGCCTGTGGCGTCCGGGTGGAGGCAGCAGCTGGACCCCGCGGCAAGATGTGACGGATCGCCTTGGTCTGCTTCTGGGTGGCGGAAAACTGCTGGGCAAAAGGCCGGTCTGCGACACGGGAGCATTCAAGAACCTAATCTTGTCTGCGTCATACATGTCAGCAAGACACAACCATAGATGGCGCTGTTGGACCACCAAAGTGGACATCGCACGACCCAGGGCACGCGCCGTAACCTTTGTTGCACGAAGCGCGAGGTCCGTCACGGCATGGCCACCCTCGTGTAGAGCCTTCAGTGCCTTGGCCTGATGGACCTGCAACAATGCCATAGCGTGTACCTTCACGAAGTGAAAGGTGCCTTCCACGACTGAGTCAACTCATCATGCACATCCGGGAAGAAAGGAACCGGAGTAGGCCCCTGCGCACCGGCACGGGCCACACCCAAGTACCAATCATCCAACCTTGAGGGTTCAGGACGTTATGGGGGGACCCACCAATCCCGACCCCCCTGGCGGCCCGGGCAAGCATAGCATCTAACTCAGGATCAGTATCTGGAACGGTTGAGCGCCCATCGGACGCCACTCCGGAACCGGACGCCTCATCTCCTGAGCCGTACTCTGAAATTGCATCTCGAAGCGAGATTCCTATTCGTCGGTGACCGATGTGACATCGAAGTGACCGACTGAAAAGGAACTACAGCTTACTGATCGGAGCCGAAGGCCATCATATCACCCTGTCTGATAAAAAACTTGTTTCAGTTGAAAAAAATAATCTGTACACAAAAACAAGGTTTTCTAATGAGTGCATGCAGAGATGAATGTACAATGTGCTCGCTGCAGAGCAACTGTTTTGTCAGTAAATTGCAAAGTCCCGTTGAGTTACTGCAAAAAAATATGCAATATGTAAAGGAGTTTGATAATTCTGATCACTTGGTGTTGTGTGTTTGAGTGAACCAGACTCTGCCATTCTCAATTATCTCAAAAAAACTCATATCAGCATATGACAATTAATTTTTACCCAGACTTGAGAAATTGTTTCACTGAATAAAAATTCTCTTCAAATGAAAGGTTTGTCGTTTTCACTCTTCTTTATGTTATTTAAACCTGTATAAAAGTAGTTGTTGCTCTGTGCTATATAGTGAACAGGGACCGAAGCTGCAAAAGATCATCATAAATATAGTAGTAGTTCATATAACTTGGGAACTATTTTCCAAGTCTTCTGATAGAATATGACAGCTTTTGATAGAAACTGAATGAAACTGGAGTGCTGCAAGGATGATGCAATTTTTTAAGTTAAATTTGTAAGTAAAGTGGTGAGTATTACTGAATGAGCATTAGGGTATATTCACTGTATATTCAACCCCCCCCCAGCACTCTATTGACATAAAAGCTAGTTTGGTGTGTGTATACCGCTGTTCAAAGTGTGTGATCAGTAAGATTTTTTCAGTTTTTTTTGTACTGAGTCTATTATGTATGGAAGCCATTAAAGCTTTTAATAAAAAAGGTTATTGTTAGTTCTGACTTTATAATTATAAAGTTTATGTTCATATCACAATTCTGAAAAAAGTCATAATTGTGAGTTTATATCTCACAATTTTAAGAAATAAAATGAGAATATTGAGATAAAAAGTCACAATAACCTTTTTATTTTCTACTCATTGGCGGAAACAAGCTTCCATACTTATGTGCATCAAGGCTGCATATATTTGATTGAAAATATATAAAAAAAAAATTTATATTGTAAATTTTTATTGCACTTTTTTATATTGGTCTCCTATTAAAATATACTAAAATATGATTAGTTTCAGTATTAGAGTTTAAACAGTTGTGCTGCTTAATATTTATTTGATATTTATATATTTATTACATTTTTCTTTGACTCTCTGACGAATATGTAAACAAAAATATGTAAAAAAAAACAAAAAAAACACAAAACAAAAAACAGAATAGAAACCTTTTATAACAACATAAATCTTTACATCATGTTCTATCTCTCTGTCATTTTTTTCCATTTAACACAGCACAACTGTTCACTGCATGGATTATAAATCAGCATATTAGAATGATTTCTGAAGGACCATGTGACACTGACAACTTGAGTAATGATGCTGAAAATTGAGCTTTGCTTCACAGGAATAAATTACATTTTAAAGTATATTAAAATAATAAAAGGTATTTTAAATTGCAATAATATTTCACAAAATATTATTTTGTGACTTTTTTTTCCTTTAAAAGTAAAAACTATACAGCCTTGATGAGCATAAGACTCTACACAAAAAAAATCTTATATATAGCTTACATCTTACTGATTCCAAACTTTAAATGGCCATATATATATATATATATATATAGAATTTGACAACTATACAGTTTTAGAGCAACATGAAGATGATTATGACAGAGAGTGGTTGACATCAATTACCAAGTCCTTCTTCTGTGTGAAGGCCTGAAATCAGATTACTGATCACCACACCCTACATAGAGAATTGAGCATAAAGATTGATTTAAAACAATCTGAATTGAAACAGCTTTAAATATACTAATCAGTGTAAAATAGCGTTTAATACAGTCTATAGCAAAAGCATTTTATATAAGTGTGTTTTAAAGGACTTCGGCTCTTTTTTTAAATGAGACAATGTTAGACAATGTCAAAAGCACCAACAAATGCATCATAGAAACATACAATGATATGTACAATGAATGCATCAGCTTGAATGAAAAAGAAAGTGTGAAAATCAATTAATAAAAGTAACAGCTTATCATGCACATGAAGAAATCCATACAGGAGACCTGAGGAGCTTCACATCTGTCACAGGACACACACACAACACAAACTGCAGGGTGTGTGTGTGTGAGTCTTCCAAGCTGTTTTGATTATACACCAGCCATCATCTGTTTTTAAAGCAGAAATCTAGCTCACCGGAGAGGTTCAGTCTTTCAGTCTAAGGTTTCATGAGCTGCTTGGACTCTAGGACTCCTCGCTGGAGGAGGTAGCTCCGTCTGTGGGCTCCGGGGAGGGGGCTGAGGTTTTGGGCTCTGTGGACCTGCTGCTACTTTTGTCCGAGCCGCTCCGCTCTGAGGAGCTCTGTCCGTCCTGACCCTCGGAGTTCTCCAGCATCTCCTGGATGAGAGGAGGCATTGATCCAGGGATCTCCATCTTCAGAGAGATCACTCGCTCTGCCCCTGCAGAAAACAGTCACTGTCAGCTCCATTTGTTCTGTCTAGTGCCTTTTTTAAATCAAATTTATTATTATACAAACTTATTATTTAATATTATTTTTAAATTTAAATATAATTCTCTAACATGTATTTATGTAGGATGCCTGCTATTTTTTGTCAAATCCTGTTTTGCTGTAATATTAGTTAAAAAAAAGTTAGCAAATAGAAGTTAAACAGGTGCCAAATAGCTTTCATTTGAGAAAGAACATTATACTCTAAGGTAAGAAGGACATGTACATTACATTTAGTCATTTAGCAGATGCTTTTATCCAAAGTAACCTACAAATGAGGACAATAGAAGTAATCAGTCAACAAAAGAGCAACGATATGCAAGTGCTGTGACAAGTCTCATTCAGCTTAATGCAGTACCCAGTTTATTTTTTATTTTTATTATTATATAATAAATAAAAATAACAAATGGTAGAATAGACAAACAAACAATAAAGTGGGCTAGTGTTGGAGGCCTTTTTTGCTTTTGTTAATTGTATAATATATGAAAGAAAAGAAACAGCATAGTGCTTTAGGGTTAGAAACAACCAGTGTTAAGAAGATTATTTTGGAAATGTAATAGGTCACAGAAGTTAATCTATTTAAAATGTAATTAATAATACATTTAAAATTTATTTATATTTAAAATGTAATGAATAATAAATAATTAAGTAATAAATTAATTTAAAATGTAAACGTAGTGTATAAATATTTAATTATTAATAACTAATTGATAAAAATTCTAATGTTAATCTCATTCTATCTGTTAATAATTTTAAACATTTAAAGGAGACAGGGTAACATTAAATCTTTCTTCACTTAATTTAAGATTATAATAATTTAATTTAAAGCACAGCCACCACAAACTACACCAGAGATGCTAGTGCCTCTTTTTAATTTGATATCATTCTGAGGTTAATTTTAGATTTAAATTCATAACAAGACATATTTTTATCGCTACTGTTTTTTAAATCACATCTTTGCATAACTATGACGGGAAACAATGCTTCGAAAAAAGTTAATCTTAAATAAAATAAAATAAATAAATAAAAAAGTATGTACATAAACCTATCTGTAACACTTTACAATAAGGTTCACTAGTAAACACTAGTTAAAACATTAGTTAACACAAACTAAGAATGAACAGCACTTCTACAGAATTTATTAATCTTAGTTAATGCCTAATTTTAGCATTTACTAATGCATTATTAAAATCCCAAGTTGTGTTTGTTACCATTAGTTAATACACTGTGAGCTAACATGAACTGACACTGAATGATTGTATTTTTATTAACTTATGTTCAAATATACTATAATAAATACTATAATAATAACTATCAAATATACTATAATAAATACTATAATAAACGTATTGTTCATTGTTTGTTTATGTTAGTTAATACATTAACAAATATTAACAAATGACACCTAAACTAAAGTCTTACCAACCTTTAACATAGAAATTATTGAAATACGTGCCCTAAACTCCTGAAACACTGGTGTCTCATATTTTAGAGCAATCAAAGCAATTTATTAAGAAATCAATTATATCTGCATGTGTTTGTGCAAAAAAACATCAAAAGTTCCTCCCTTTGTTATCGTTAACATTTCATAAGTCAATAATACACATTATTTCTTAGGAACTGTAACTGATTACGATTAAATGTATTTTGTAATCAAATTACGTAATTGTGTTACATGTAACGAGTTACTCTCCAACACTGGAAACAACTGCTTACAATACAATCCCAACATATTTAAGTTTGGGGGTCAGGTATTAAGAATAATAAGAATAAAATAATTAACATGTATTTTATAATGTTAGGATTCAAAGGATGCTGGTCCTCTAATGTCTATGCCAGTTATAGTACTTTGAAAGTTTAGCAGTCACTGAAGATCCTGAAGTTACTATGCCTCAGCATTGACCTATTGAAGAATCAGCATTCATGCTGACCTTTAGCACTGATACTGCGCAGGTCTGTGATCTTCATCAGGGTCTTGGGGAACATGTGAGGTTTGCTGGGTCTGCGCTTTCGCACATAGATTTTTAGAGCCTCTAGCAGTGGTTCCTGGAGCTGGTCCACTTTTGAAGGCTCTTCCAAATCTTGCCGATCTACAGAGACAGCCAGAGATGCAGCATATGATCATATATGACATTATAAATTAATATCACATCATAAACAGTGCATTTCTCAGAGTCCTGTTGAACAGAATATGAACCCTCTAAATGATGAACAAACTCCCACTACCACAGAAGGGCAGTGTTTTTACTCTCAATGTCACTGACTGTTCACTTTCTGTCAGGGGTGTAACTCTACACACACATGAAAATTTTCGAAGTTCCTAGGTTTTGACGTCACAAATTCTTTCGGTAGAATAGGGGAAAAATTAAATATAAAATAGCGTCTTTTTTAATTAAACAGTTGTTTACTGAAAAAAAAGATCTTTATTTACAATAAAGTTACAATTAACAAGTCCCAACATGCAAACATGTAATTGCACATAATGCAGTTTTTAAATTAACTTCTAAATGATGCAGTTTTTATTTGTTGCTGAAATATATTAATTTTCACAGTGGCTGTAATAATGTCACGACACACACTGGAGAGAGAGAGAGCAATTAGTCAGAGTAAGGTTTATTAACAGTTCCAGGGGTGAAGACAGTAGCGGAAAGTCAATGGAGTGGACATACACTGGAGGGGTTGTCATAAAGAGATTAGTCGGGTTTAGATCTATGGTGTGAATGGAAGACCAGATGGTGAGTGCAAGTGAGGAGTGTACATTTGAAGGGGAGCTCGATTGCAGGTGATCAGAGGATCAGAAGGCTGGTGATTGGGTATGTGCAAAGGAAGGTGCAAGTGATTGTGATGATCCTGATGGTTGAGACTCCCTGACACTACCTCCCTCCCCAGGGATGACTCCTGATGCTCCTCTACGGCCACGGCCACTCTGGGCGTGGGGTGGTCTGGTTGGAGCTGGTGAAATTCCTTTAGGAGCGATGGATCTAGGATGTCATCACGGACTACCCACACCCTCTCGCACTCACGAAAACAGTACATGATGGCTCCCCCGTCCAGGGGAAGAGCGGGGCTGACTGCCGAGCACGGATTGAAAGCCTGTGGTGGATTGCTGCAAGGAATTCTGGGTGTACTCAGCCCAGGGTAGGTAGCTGTTCCAGCTGTGCTGGTCATCTAAGCTGTATGATCGAAGGTAGCGTCCAAGCTACTGTATCTTCCGCTCAGTCTGGTCATTTGTCTGGGGGTTTGTCTAGAGAAGAGACAGACAGCGACTCCTAATAGTTTGAAGAAAGCGTTCCATACACAGGAGATAAATTGGGGATCCCGGTCAGAGACGATCTCCTCGGGCAGACCATAGTTCCTAAAAACATGTTGGAATAGACATTCAGCTGTGGAGAGGGCAGAAGGTAACCCTTTAAGTGGGACCAACCTGCAGGCTTTGGAGAATCGATCTACTACCACTAGAATGTAGGTAAACCCTTTGCACTAAGAAGATCTGTGACAAAGTCCACTCTAAAGTATGACCAGGGCCACTGGGGAACTGTGAGTTTTCCTGCGGGAAGCAACCCTCAGAGATACCTGTCGACATCCCCGATCGACATCGCCGGTCATACCGGGCCACCAGGAATGTGACTGGAGGGGCGAGATGGTACGACGGCTTCCTGGGTCCAGAGCTCGGGACCTGGTGAACTGTGTCCAGAAGGGAAGTGGGTTGGGATGCTGGGACATACAACTTCCCTTCTGGGACACACTGCGGAAGGCTCAGAGCGAGAGGCCAGGCGAATCTGCTGATTGATGGCCCACTGGATGGGAATCACGATGAGAGCTGGAGGGAGAATGGGCTCGGGTCCATCGAAAGCTCCGTGGGAGTGCAGTTGTGAGAGGGCATCCGCCCTAATGTTCTGATCCCCTGGTTGATACTAAATTTTGAATTGAAAAGGGGGTGAAGAAGAGAGCCCAGCAGGGTTGCCGGGGGTTGAGGTGCTTTATAGGAGAGGAGATACTGGAGGTTCTTGTGGTCGGTTAGAACCTTGAAGCTTCTGGGGATGGCATAGGTGGGTAAGCCAGAGCCTGTTTAGTAGGACTTGGGAGATGAAGTTCCTTGAGGAGCCTGAGTCAAGGAGGGCGGACACTGAAACAAAGTGAGACGAAGTCAGCAGCGAAACTGTGAGCAGTGAGAGTGTAGTAATATCAGGTTCTTCCCTGAGGGTACTGACCAGAGGGCATGGGGGACGAATGGGGCACTCTCAGATGAAGTGCTCTGGAGAGGCACAATATAGACACAGTCCGGCTGCCATGCGGCAGGCTCGCTCCATGGGGGACAAATGGGTAGCTTCTAATTGCATGGGCTCTGGTACTGGTGATGCTGGTGAGGGGGCGGATTTCTCAGAGGGGCATGAAGTCAGGGGCTGGGAAATGCGAGAATCCTTGAGGATGATACTTTCCAGTCCCACATTGTCGTCCAGAATAGCCATGTGGGCACGCAGGTGGAGATTTAGACCTCGGCAAAAGGCACGCAACCTCCATTTACTGCTTGCGACGAGTGTGCGGAACTTGAGGGTATAGTCCCGGATAAAAGTGCCCGCCTGCCGCAAATGCAACAGCTACTCATGCACCGAGGTATCTTCGCTCACAGTCCCGAACACTTCTCTGAAATGACTACAGAAACTGGAGAATGAGGTTAGTACAGGCTTTGAGCTTCTCAGATTGCCCATTCAATAACAAGATCATGAAGGCAACCTACTGTCGGTCAGTGACAAATGTCTCTGGTTGAATATCAAAATCTACTGCGGGTGGCAGATCTTTTTCTTATTTCTCACCCAAACTCTGAAACAATTTACCTAATACTATTCGGGAGGCAGGCACACTCTGTCAGTTTAAATCTAGATTCAATCTTTTTACTCTGGCTTAAACATAACAACTAATACACATTTATTAATCAAATCCGTTAAAGGATTGTTAGGCTGCATTAATTAGATCAGCTGGAAATGCGAACATTCCTCTTAACACACGATGTACTCGTTACATCGGAAAAAGAATGGCATATAGGCTAATATTAGTCTCTTTCTTATTCTGTTTCTCAGTCCGTATCCTGATCAGAGGGTGTATTAGCACAAAGAGATAAGCTTCGGATAAGCGGAGTCCAGAACACCTAGACGCGCTGTGGACAGATCAAAGGAACAAAATGCGCACAAACACACACACACACACACACACACACAAGTCCTTTGCACAATCTGACATGCGCTTAAAATTTAACTTGAAATTAGATGCTGGGCATCTGGCCAGAGGAGAACTAGCCCAAACTAAGCCTGGTCTCCATTCTCTCACAAATTGTTCCTTGTCGCTTTCGTCTTTGGCTTGCTTAGTTGGGGGCACCTAATTTCTAGTGATTATCATCCTTTTGATTACACAAACCATCTCTGCATTTAATAAATATATAGTTTAATCTTGTCATTATACAGTACATTATCATCACCCTATTCTCCTATTTGATAATGTTCAGTGCTTTGCTACAATCTGTGTTGTTAAAAGCACTATATAAATAAAAGTGATTGATTGATTAATTCTCTGGTGAACTATCGAGCTGTGAACACTAGCCTGGTCTGAATTAAATTTTAACAAATTGAAAGAGATATATTTGTGGTACTCTCTGATTCACTGTTCTTAAAGTTAACCCAACTGTGACAAGAAATGTAAATAAACATTTATAAGCTATGACATCTTTCAAAGCAATAAGCTCAACGCCACACTTTCTCTTAGCTTTCCCAATTCCACAGTAAAAGTTGTTCAGCTCAGCAGGTTTTAGGAGGAAACCTAAGAACATTTACTGCTATTTATTTAGGAGAACTCTTAAGATGAAATATTTTGTGAATTTTTTTATAGTATAATGAATAGTGAATATTTTAAGTATGTAGTGCACTGTGTTAGTCACTATAAATATTAAAAAGGCACTTTAACAACAAAACACACAGGTGCAAGTGAAATGCAAAAACCATGGTGACGTATACAATGGGTGATCTAAAAGCATTACAATAAGTTATTGAGGTCATGTACATATATTGTGCGATAAGTCAATATACTTATTATTGTGACAGTGCGTGCAGGAGCATCACCTCCTGAGATGAGGCAGATGGCAGACAGCAGTCCCGTCTCTGTGTCATCCATCTCGATGGGTAGGAGCTGGTTGGCGAAGGTGAACACCAGGTCGGTGAGTGGGCCGAAGCCAGCATTGTGCATCTGTGTGCGGTTTAGTGTGAGTCCATCAGAGAATGTCATCGTGTCCTGGTCGGGAGTGTAACGTGTGCAGATACGCAGTATCTAGAGAGCAAGCATCAGATCACTGTAACAACAGACTATACTGCTTTTTATAGATCAGCTTTACTTCTCTGTATGACAAACAATTGAGAGAAAACTGGTCCAAGATGAGAGATGTAAGGCATTTTGCATTTGCAACTCTTGAATTTGTGTGTATTATTAAAAAAAAAAGTGATACAGTTTTCAAAGTGTTAGCAGATGAAAAAGAAATCCAGTAACTATAGACGGTTTCGCTGGGCACACTTCTGGCCCGAAGTTAACTTCCAGTCTGTGTTTGTTCATTGGTCTGTTGGTCTCAGGTTATTGTGCTGTGGGATGTGTTTCCCATACATTTATGCATTTGTGGCGACCTGCCACGATATCAAAACTGACCGATTTTCCAAAAAGCATTTTTAAATAAACATGAGCCCGTAATGCATGTAATGTTTAAAAATCACACCGAGGCATATGTGTTTTTTTCACTGTATTTCTGAAGGAAGACTGTCTTTAGAAAATGTCATTTTCATTTCATCCTGCAAGTAAGGCAGTGTTTGTAAGCTCAGAGCTGCTTTGTCTACAGCTGGGAAATCTCAATTCTAGTTCTTAAAGTACCTCCTGCTGGCAGAGAATGAATTTGCGTTTTTAATAAATCCTTTTTATTTACACAGCAAACATGTTTTGCTTGTAATAAAAACAAAATATCTACTCTAGAAAGACTGAGCTGTTGTTATTGATTCTATTGGTATGTCTACTGGAAGTTAAGTTAGGGCCACAAAACATGCAATGTTTGTTTATGTTGTTGTCGTTGAAACCGTCTATAATAATTCCCAACAGATGTCTGATGTGACACACACTAAGTCTGACATGTGCTTAATACTGAAATGGAAATTAGTTGCTGGGCATCCAGCCAGAGGAGAACTGGCCCCAACTAAGCCTGGTTTCTCTCAAGGTTTTTTTTCCTCCATTCACTCATGGATGAGGTTTTGGTTCCTTGCCGCTTTTGCCTCTGGCTTGCTTAGTTGGGGGCACCTACTTTCTAGTGATTATCGTCATTTTGATTACATAGATCATCTCTGTATTTAATAAATAAATAGTTTAATCTCATCATTATACATTACCATCACTCTATTCTCCTATTTTATAATGTTCAGTGCTTTTCTACAATCTGTATTGTTAAAAGTGTTATATACAGTAAATAAAAGTGATTGATTGATTGATTGATTTTGTGAGTAATTCTCAATTCTCAAAACAGGATACAGGTTTAATTCATTTGAATTACTTTTGCTTAATATTACTCTGCCAGATATACAAAGGAAATCTCTTGTCTTAGCTACTGTGTATAGACCGCCAGGGCCATATACAGATTTCCTAACAGAATTTGCAGAATTTTGATAAACTCTTTTGGATTAAAGCAAAATGTCACTGGGTCCACTCAAGTGACAAGAATTAAGAAGTAAGAATTGATCTTACTGATATAGACATTGTACCTCAAAGCGATGATGTTTCTGACCCATTCCTTGTATCGTGCATGCTGTGTATCACTGATATACTGATATATCACTTATTGTCTTGGAAGAACTATTGTTCCAGCTACCAAAGACAGATTTACAAATAACCTGCCTGATTTTGTCTCATCTGCACTGTGTACCCTTAATACACAGGATCTAGACAAAATGACTAGAAATATGGGCACCATCTTCTCCAATACGTTAGAAGCTGTTGCCCCCATCAAAAAAAAAAAAAAGTTAGAGTAAAACGTATCACGCCATGGTACAACAGTAATACCCATTCTCTCAAGAAAGAAACTTGTAATCTTGAGCGCAAATGGAAAAAAAAAAACTAACTTGGAAGTTTTTAGAATTGCATGGAAAAACGGTATATCCAGATATAGACAGGCTTTAAAAGCTGCTAGGGCTGAGCATATCAACAAACTCATAGAAAATAACCAAAACAATCCAAGGTTTTTATTTAGCACAGTGGCTAGATTAACAAATAACCAGACGCTAACTGATCTAAATATTCCCTCACAGTTTAATAGTAATGACTTTATGAATTTCTTCACTGATAAAATAGATAACATCAGAAA
>JAUMHI010000064.1:508599-532410 GCA_032359435.1 Enteromius unitaeniatus
ACCCTCAAGCAAGAGGGTAAGACACAGAAAGAAATTTCTGAACGAATAGGCTGTTCCTAGAGTGCTGTATCAAGGCACATCAGTGGGAAGTCTGTGGGAAGTGGGAAGGCATCAAACTCGGAGACTTCTGTGAGCCAGCGGAAGTCGTTACAGAACCCGGAGGGTGCCGTCCGGCTTGGGAACTAAGACGATGGGGCTGGACCAGGGACTGCGAGATGGTTCTATCAACCCCTAACTTCAGCATCTGGTCCACTTCTGTCTCTATAGCCTGCCGATGAGCCTCAGGGATCCGATAGGGCCGCTGTTTGATGATCACTCCAGGCAGTGTTCTGATCTCATGCTGCAAGGTGTTGGTCTGCCCGGGCACTGGAGAGAACACATCGGAGAACTGACCGATCAGGTGTTGGAGTTGTTCATGTCGACAGAGAGGGGCTCAGATGTTGCGAGTGCAGCCACCTGGTCTCTGGTCCCAATCCACTTCTTGAGTAGGTTAACGTGGTATAGTTGTTCGGGGCGACGTCGGCCTGGCTGCTGCACCCGATAGTTCACGGGACCTACCCGTTCTTTGATGGTGTAGGGGCCCCGCCAGGTAGCGAGGAACTTACACGCTGATGTGGGGACCAGGACCATCACTCGATCGCCGGATTGGAATTCGCGGAGCTGGACCGCCCGGTCATAATGCCGCTGTTGAGCCTGCTGGGCTTTCGTGAGATGCTCCTTCACTATTTAATACGACCACTCCCGCGAGCCATAAGCGCTATTGTTATTACAATCGTCCATGTGTGATGTGCACGACATGTACATGCCCACAACAGCGGTGCAAGCTCTGCAGCAAAACCTTTCTTCATGTTCACTTCGACTGCGTTTTATTTTTATTTTTATTTTTCGACTGCCCTGTGAGAAATAAGGTTTGCATTACTTCAGACAAAGAAGATTTGACGCACAGCTTGATTCAGGAAGATAACATTTACATTAATAAGTTTTTCTCTTATTAGCCTACTTGTGCTAGTTGTTATTTTGTTACTAAATTGTACACATTTCACTAGTTAGACTTTTTCCAAACTATAATGAATTAATGCATAATCAAGTGAATCAATATGAAGTTTCATTAACGCAATCTAAATGTTTTACAATGTGAGATAAGTAAGAAAAAGAACAGCTGAAAGGAATAACAGACGCATTGTGTAAGCTGCCCCACGGAGCAGATCGATATAATGAGTAAATAATGTTTCTGTTTTTTGCTTTAGTTTACATTGTATGGCATAAACCTGAACACATTTACTAGTTGGGTTTTTACTATAATTCCTGACTAAAATGCTTGAAATCGTGAATATGACAGAAACTCCATTGACAGACTTCTACATTTCTACATCTACATTTGTGAGTCTTAAAATGTTTAGTATTAATACTTTGTTCACAAATCTATTTTATAAATATATATCTATAAATGTTTAATGTCCTAAGTACTAATAAAAAAATCTCAGATATACTGTAAAATGCTCTTTTAAGATAATAAAAAACGTGCGTGACTACAAAATCATTCTGTATAAATATATACCCTACATGTACTAGTATTAGCATGCTGACAGATGTTTTGTTGTTTGTTTTTAATGATCAGACACCTGCAGCACAGAGTCCTGTCTCCTTGAACTGAGTCTAGGAGCACTGTTACCAACATCTGATGTTTAACTACACTGAGATTCTATGGTAAAAGCAAACACTTAAATATTATATTATATTAAATATTATATATTAAAGGTATTATGTAGAGGTTTCACTTGTTGAACAGAATCTGTTTTCAGGATTGAATCAAAGTCTGTTCACATCTCTGTAGTTAGATCAGTGTGCTCAATAATGTGTCTTTGACCTTCATTTTGTATATTTTAATTATACTGTGTTGTAAATAAAAAAACAAATCATAAAAAAAAAGTTTTTTTCAATCTCCTCACATTTCTTACCTGCATTACCTGTCACTAATGGGCCATTAGGAGGGGAGGGATCTTTGTCCCTTGAGGTGAGAATCACTGAATATTAATGGCCATTCTCACTCCCTCGCATACAGGCTTTCTGTCTCAAAACATGTCTTTTAAAATTTAAAATCAATATATTGTTTTCTCTGAAAAAGTAAGTGGAATGATTTTCACATCATTCTGAAGTAAATATTGTAGCCTAATAGACTGGTTACTCACAGTACTGTGCATTACAATTCAGTATGGGTTTCATGGCCTTATTTCAGCTAGTTTTATTTTCCCAAGACTTACTAACAACGCATTATATTTTTTTTCCAAAAAATGCAAACATGTACATTCATCTTTGTCACATATTTTTGTAGAACAATTTGTGCTGATTACAAGAAAAATACATGTTGGTCAATAATATGTTATAAGTAGCTGAAAAAAGCACAAATATCAGAGCATGTCCAAACATCTCAAGAGCCTGAACATCAGGACTACCAAAGTCTTCCGTTGAAACAATGGTCCTCAGACTGTGTCATCACCAGGAAGACCAGACTGGTAGAACCAGAGCCTGATAGGCAAGACCCAACAAGACACTCTTGGCAGGGGCTCCCACACTGCCAGTTGACCTAGTACAGGAACCAGTCTCTTCAAGACTGGCCTCTGGTGTTACTAGAGCTGCTAATTTATTGCTCTGGAGCGGAGGACTGGCAGGAGATGACTGATCTAGCTGCTCTACAGACCTCCACAGGAGATGGTGAGCGCTCGCTGGTGACCACTGCGCCCTGGAACACTGGCAGTGTTAGCAGATTGATCTCCTGAGGGCACTGAGGAGAGATGGGCACTGTGTAACGCGGTGTGCTTATTATGCTTCCTGGCCAATGACGTCACCCGCCTATGATGTCTTGCCCATCCATTGGACTGATTACACATACTATTCAGAGCTTTAACACTGGAGGTGTTCCCCATAGTGTTTTGTCGATGCGGCTCGAGTTCCTGAAGATAAACTGGGGATTAAGTACACAAGATAACAAGGGGGAGGAGTTAATAAATTGCCATGGAAACTAACAAGTGAGCAACAAAACACACACACACACAATGGAAAACGTCTCTATTACATATGTAATCCTCGTTCCCTGAAGGAGGGAATGGAGATGTTACGTCATTGACTGACGTCATGGGGTCCCACCCGGAAGACCAATCATCTCTGATTGGTTGTATCTCATTATTAGTGCTATTGTATCTCAGCGCTGCATTCGACACTATTGAACACAACATTCTCTTGAATAGACTAGAAAACTCTATTGGCATTAGTGTAAGTGCCTTAGCATGGTTCAAATCATACTTATCTGACCGCTATCAGTTTGTATTGGTAATTGAGGACCTATCGTATCATAAGTGCAATATGAAGTACCTCAAGGCTCTGTACTAGGGCCATAACTTTTTATGCTTTACATGTAGATCTTAAATCTGTAGATACTATGTAACAACGTGTACTTACACTGTGGTTACATACTAGATACACTGTAGTTACTATGTAATTACACAGGTATTTTTGTAAACTGATCCTTTGTTTGTGTTCAATAAAACCATCAGATTCTACAACTCGCGATCTTTAACCACCACAGCATTTCCTCTAGGTTCAGCTGTAATTCTGATATTTGTCTTTCTCTTTCAGATGGTGTCCTTCAGAGCACAATCGCGTGTACAGTGGTATTATTAATGAGACATGCCAGCACACTCTCTAGCTCTAGCAGTACAGCTGACCATCTGTGCATGTCCTATTGTAATGAACTAACAAATTCAGCAGCAAATGAATGCAACATTTCTGAAACCCAGAATGCATTGCTGTGGAGAATTGAGTGTCATGTTTATGTTCTGGTCCATATAACTCTTAGTTTGGTATATATTTCTATTTCCTTTAGGCTCTGGGTTTCCATTGTTTAGTTCTACTGTTTTACTTTCTTGTTTAATTGCTCAGTTGTTCATATTTCTGTGTAATTAATTCCTTGTGTATTCAGATCATTTTGTTGGTTCTCATTGCAGTGAGTTTTGCTTCCCTTTATTAAAGTTAAACAGCTGGAGACAGATCCTTTTCTTACCTTGTTTGAACCCGCTGAGACACTGAGGTCAGTGCAAGGTTATTACATTTTTAAATTAGTTTTATTTTAATACCATTTCAGGATTACTCTACATTGGAATGAAGATTTAGTTTTCAGTTTTATTTGTGGTAATTATAGTAAAGAAGGAGAATTGCATGCAGTCAGTGCAACCGATCAAACTGCGGTATGATAATTATGGTTGTCTGGGGAAGATAAAGTGCTGGCCATCTCCTCATGGATCTAAACGTGGACAGCTGGAGTTCTGCTGCTCAAGTGCTCTGTGTATCTTTCAGCTGTAAAAATGCTACAGAATCTCAGTGAGGTCATTACAGGCTCTTGATGGATGCTAATACCAGCAGAGTAAACCTGCAGCCTGTCTCCGAGACAGAGAGCGTAAAATAACAAGGTGGGAGGGAGATTATGAGCTAATGACTTGACTGTTATCCAGTTTCAGAAGTCTCTCACTTCCTGACAATGGATACAGTCATACAGGTCAATTCACATCATAAGAGGTGCAGCAATGTGAATTTTCAAAGAATTAATTCAACTGAATTAATGAAAAACATTACTACATAATTTATAACAAGCCAACTACATAATGTAAGCATATGGATGTCCCTGAAGCTGAATACAGTACCTTATTCAGAAAGTCATGGAGAATAATTAAAAAATAATTTCATACATACAAACATAAAACCAATCAGCCACGGCGTGAATGCAGAATGCATACATTTAGTTTGTAATCTCTTCAAAATGTGTTATTTTTGCTGCATTGCGAGCAATGTGTTGTTGACCATTTAGGCACTATGCGTCTTGATTTACTGATGTACAAAACAGCAAAAAATACAATACAGTTTTAAAATGTAGTTACACATCCAGTGTTGCTTCACACAAAATAAGTATTGCAGTGCAAATCCATTGATCAAAATAAATAACTGTGAATTTCAAGGGAAAATATTGATAATTTTGGTTAAGTTTTGGTGCAATAATTTGATTTAAATATTTAATTTGAATGAACTTAATACTTCTGTTCAAATCAACATAATCATTTTACACATACACTACACACACACACACACACACACATATATATGTATATATAACCAATAAAAGTTGTGTTAAGATCATGTGCCAGAGACGCTGCTGTTGCAAAAAACTACGACTTGGTGGCACTATTTTGACAGTGAATAGCAGAGGAATAAGAACAAACATAAGAATGAATAATAAATATAATATTTTACCACATTCTTTGCGTACTTTAGTGCCATTTTTTTACTGTCAAAGTGTGAAATTTTACTTTTGTTAAAAAATGTGAATTTTTGTATCCAGCCTTTGTGTTGGTCCGACCAGGCGTTAAATTCATGAGGTCCTCTATCTACATCAATGACAGAGACAGCTGCCAGCTTTAGTTAGACAACTACATACGGTAAGTTAAAGAGGGAGAAATGGAGGGCTGACCATGATATTGCTGCATTTATTGCTCTTTTGTTCAGAAGAAAAGCATGAAAAAGAATCACCTCTTTTCCTGTGGCAAATGGGGTGTGAAGTCGACTTGAAACCATAAGCGCTGATGCAATCAAATAATGGTAATAATGTGTAAAATGCCAACTGCTTCAGAAAACTTGAACGGCGGTGTTTGGAATCTAAAGCAATGATGCGTACAACATGCCACGTTAGTACATTTGTGGTGTGACTACTGAAAGAAATCAATCACTAAAAAAACTCTTTTTTTCATAACCTTAGAGCAAAATTATTCCCTCTATTGTTAAATGATTAAATGATTGAAGGGATATATTTTAAATTTAACCAATTTATTAAATGTGTTGCAATTGTTTTTGTGAGACCTTGAGCTCTGCTTCAAGTGTGAGACTGATGTAGTCTTATTCTTGGCAGTAACCTGGAGATTTCTCAATCTACTCCATTTTAAAGATATCTCAGTTGTTGTTTTTATAAATTTTATATTTATCATAATGAGACAATTCCACATAACTCTTTTTAAACAGTTTAAGTCCAGTGCATAACAAATGCACAAATAAAACGAATAGTATACTCCATAACCCAGGCTCCCCGAGACACGGGGACCGAGTACTGCGTCTGCTAAGACGCTATGGGAAAAACTCCTTTTTTCCCCCCTAACTGAAGTCTACTTAACACGCAGTGAAACTGCACAGCCATTGGTTGTGCAGTGGTCATTTTTAAAACCAATCGGCTGGCCGCCGTCCTGTGGCAACCAATAGCTGGCCCCTGCTGAAGCTCACCCGACGGGCACTTACAGCGCGGCATGGAACGCAGTACTCGTTCCCATGTCTCAGGGAACCTGGGTTACGGAAGTAACCTATTTGTTCCCAGTCGACACCTCACTCGTACTGCGTCTGCTAAGATGCTATAGGAACAGTATCAACATGCCGCGCTGTAAGCAAAGAACGATAAGAAGGAAAAGTGAGCCCAGGAGGAAGCCGGGATGTACAGTCACATAAGCATGAATAAGAAGAGAATAAAGCCCCGGTCAGAGCGGCTTCAGTGTGGCGTTTGCCTAGGCAAGAAAAACACTCAAAGTGGCTGTCCTTAGTCCACAGAGGGGTCCTGCAGGCAAAGCAGCAATGACCGGGCATCTTCAGCAAAATGTGCTGTTTTAGAAAAATTGCTCTCTTAGGCGCCGGATAGCGGCAGGGGAGTAGTCCAGCTGCAGCTGACGTAGTTCTACGGCGTAAGCTTGAGTCAGGGACAGCAAAGATGCACGGTCGCTGAAGGAGAAGAAATCTGAAGTCCTGTGGCGGTTCAACCCTATTTATAGATACGGCCCCGGAACATTGGTTTCATTGGTGAGTCATATTAAATTGTGATATAACATTGGGCATACAACAGTGTTTTAAACTGCCCCAACTAAAGATTTTACTTGTTGTTAACTAGGCTGATAAAAATGTTTCATTTGTTTATTAATTTCATTCTTGTTATGAACCAATTTATTTGATTATTTTATTCAACTAAGCCTCTTCTATCAGATGAGTAGGGCAGCCCTACAAAACTGTTGTGACTTCACATTAGTATACTGAGTATAAAAAGGCCAAACTCTTAAAGTCCTTATTCTTAAAGGCATAAGGGAAAAAAGTTATAATTCACAATACTATTCACAGTTTTAGGGATAGTTCACCAAAATATTCATTAATTATTTACCTTCATGTTGTTTAAAACTGTAAGACCTTTGTTCATCATTAAATCACTAATTAAGAGACACAGAAGTGAAGAAATTATTAAATGAAGTTGTTATTTCTGTACACAAACAGTATTCTTGTATCTTTGTAAAATTATAGTGGAACAGCTGTTGTCTATTAGCTGTTGGACTATTTTAACGATGTCATTACTACCTTTTGGGTGAACTATTCCAAGCTCAGAGGTGAGTAGAGCACCCAAAACCTGTACAAAAAAAAATACAGAAATATTTACTCAAGTAAAAGTAAAAGTAATAGTCAGAATAGTTACTTGAGTAAGAGTAAAAAAGTATTGGATAAAAAAAAAAAAAACTACTCAAGTAGTTAGTTACTAGTTACTGTCACGTTCCATGTCTGTCTGTGTTTGAGTTCTTTGGTATGTTCCGGTTTTCCCCCCTGTCCTTGTATTGTATTGGTTTAGTCTATGCCCATGTTTGGTTTTCCGGTCCTGATTGTTTAATTCACTGCACCTGTGTTTCCCCTAATGTTCCCTCCCACGTCGTTCAGTGTTGTGTATTTAAAGCCCTTGTTTTCCAGTGCCGTTTGTCCGATGTTGAAGTTACATGTATTGTGTTCGCTCGTGTCATGCTCTGTGTTTGCTGCCTCGTCAGCCTTTGTTTTCCTGTTCCGTGTTTGAATAAATGTTTAAAGTTTCAGCTCCGTGTCCTTCCGCTCCTTGCCTGGCTGAGAAGCGCACATACACGCATTCACCAGCTAACCCGATTGTGACAGTTACTTTGGATACTTAATATCCATAGTCTCTTTTTATTTAGATATATAGATAAAATGTGTTATATATACACACACGGACAATTGACAATTTTGTGTGTGTCTGTATGTGTATATATAACACACATTATTCCCTTGAAATAATTATTATTTAATACGTTGATTTACTTTTATTTGTAGAAGTATCCAGAACAAAATGTCACAGAATCCAAAAATATTAGGCAGCAAAACACTGCAAAAACATCATTATACTAGAATGACAGTAACAGCTGATGAAAATTCTGATTTACATCACTGAATTAAATTACATATTAAAGTATATTAATTAACCTCTGACACGGAGAACAGTGAAAACTTCTCACATGACCGCTACCAAACACCTGAACATAACTAAATGAACGCACATTTATTCTGCAAAATGTAAACACGGTCTGTAAGCGTAAAAATTAATTTTGTCTAACGTTGGGCAAAGGCATTCTGGATCAGGTCGCACCACTGCGCAGAGATAAGGCGGGTTTGGTGCATGCTCCTTTCATACTTTTTTCAGCTTATTTAATGTATGAATTAAACACTGTATTTAATGTATAAGGTATATGCACAACAAACTGGTAATGTCATAGTGGTATTGTGTACTGTAATCGAACGTAGGACGTAGAAATGTAGGCAGCATGCATTGTTAATCAAAAATTTTCATAGTTAGAAAACAATAGCCTTTGCAGATTTGACTAAAGATCCAAAGCCACGTCTTCAATGCTCCAGATGTCCTTAAACTTTCTTTCTGTTACAACTCTGAGTGAGAACTGCTTCAGACAAATCAGCGCATGCTGCAGGGAACTGAAAGAATCGTTCAAAATGATTTGCGCACCAGTTCACTGGTTTATCAACTGGTTTGATCAAGCCTTTGAACAGAATTGACTCAATAGAATGAATCATTTGCGAATGGGCATCGTTCACTTCTGGGAGAAAAGTACTAGGCTAATTTGGAAAAAACAGAAGCATTTTTAATTTGTACAGCATTAGGCTGAAGTAACGAGAGGAGCATCGCCCACAGTAACACGGTAAGTAAAAGTACAGTTTTTCAATTGAAAAAATACTTGAGTATAAGTAAAAGTACCCATTTTTAAATATACTCCAAGAGTATTAGTTACCCCAAAAATGTACTCAAGTAAATGGAACAAAGTAAATGTAACTTGCTACTACCCACCTCTGCCCAAGCTGATAGAAAGGCGTGTAAAGATATATTTGTTCATGGGACAAAATCCTTAGCTGAGGTGTATGTGTGTGTGGGATAAAGGATTTTTAACACTTACACTCTTTGGACATCCCCACAGCAAAACACTTCTGCAGCCGGCAGTATTGACAGCGATTCCGAGTCACCTTGTTGATAATGCAGTTCTTCTCCCTGTGGCATGTGTACACCATGTTCTTCTGGATACTTCTGCGGAAAAAACCCTGTGAAGAGAGATAATCTTGATTTTGTGATCTAGAAAATGTTATGGGTCTTAGTTGACTTAGGAAGCAAGAGTTAGGATGCACACCAGCATTACCATACAGTGGTTAACCAACACTGCTGGTCTTTTTAACAGCACATGTCTCACAATGTAAAGTACTTAAAGGGTTAGTTCACCCAAAAATTTAAATTCTGTTAACAGTTACTCACCCCATGTCGTTCCAAACCCATAAGACCTTTGCTCATCTTCAGAACACAAATTGAGATATTTTTGATGATAACAGAGAACTCTCTGACCCTCCATTGACAGCAATAAAACTGAAATGATCCCAGGTCCAGAAACGTGGTAAAAACACAGGTAAAAAGTCCATGTGACATCAGTGGATCAACTTAAGTTTTGCGACGATAGAATTTTTTTTTTTTTTTCGCAAAGAAAACAAAAATAAAATAATGTACTCAACCATTCTTCTCCTATTATTTACGTCTTCCACCCTTTTAGAGAACATTAATGCGTAAGAGTAGGCCTTCTTCTAGGCTCAAGCAGCACAGATTACGCACATGCACATGCCTTCATCTGGATGTAACAAACACCATGAAGGTTAGTAATTAATGACAACATTTTCATTCTTGTGTGAACTATGTCTCAATTTGTCTCCATTCCCAGATGTTGTGAATCAGATGCAATTCATGCTGGTCAGACAAAGTTTGCACATTGAAAGAGACCCAAATAAGATTATTCAAAAAACCCTGGTCTTTGTTACAATCGCTTTGTCTCATACTACTCTTTCCCAGCTTCCTCTGCCAACCTCCTGGCTAACAATCCTTGGTATCAGACAAAATACAGTATGTACTTATTTTGAATGCAAGGCAAAATAGTACTAGGTTCTAGTAAAGTGACCAGATCCAACAGGTCATTGTATCACTTCAGAACATACAAGTTAAACCAGTTGACTGCTTTATGCTACTTTACTCCACACTGGAAATTAAAACTTTTGGATTCCACTAACTGTAACTATATGCATAAAAACACCTAAATGGTCATTCTAAATGATTCTAAAATCTTTTTAGTTGTTGACTACTTTTCAGTAGTTAAAGTTGTTGAAGAACATATTTACATGCATAATTGCAGAAGATTACAGACTGAAACAATGCTTTCAAAAATATGGCCTAATTAAAATAACTAATTAAAAATGGTCTGATGATTTTGGCAGAGCAATTTGTAGCAGGCCCCTTATATCAGTTTGGACACAATAAAAAATAACCCAGACAATTAAATATTAGAAAGTATTTTTACAATTTAGTGAAAATTAAATAGTTGCTGCTCTGATCAGTACTATTCAGAAGATGATCAGTCATGAGAGTTTGCACACAAACCCTGTGGTTGATGTGTATGCATGCTTGTGCTTCTATGCAAGATACAATTTCCATTTGCCTTACTGATGGGGCCTTGCACGTTCATAAAGGTAAAAATCACGATGGGTAATATATTAAACTCTGGAGAATGCCGCTCAAAGATTACTCACTCTGATGATGCAGGTGTCCTCTGCTTTACTTCATATAGCAACAATGAAATAATCTCCCATCTCTCTGCATTATTCAGCTAAGAGAATAAGTTATTTATGGTGATGTCAGCTTAAAGCATTCCCATGAATGGATCTGTATCTCTTTGATGGATGAGATGATTGGTTATATTTTGTGATGTTCAGCTTGCATGCTGAGCCCAAGGCTGCTGTGACTTTACCCTTTCCATTTGGTTTCTAAGGTTGCACTGCTCTTGAAACAAAGACATTTCCTGAAAGACAAAACTGTATAAGATTTTTTCTTCTTTTTTTTTAAGAATTCATCTTGAGCCTACAGTAAATTTATGCTAGCATATATTTTCACATACACTGTAAGCATGAAGTTCATATTAGTATTGTTAGGTATGTGTCAATATTTACATGTTTAACTAGTTACATGTAACATAATTGCAGAATTTAATTACAAAAGGTAATTGCAACAGTTACTGGGAAAAATGTGTAAGTAAATTACAGTTACTCAAGTCTGACAGTTATCATTGTTGAGTACTACTGTAATGTTAACCCTGCAATGTTTCAAACTGATTAACAGTTACAGACATTACTCATAAATTTAGAAAAAATAATCAATATTAAAAAAAAAAATTGCAGGCTACCTGCCTGTAGCCTTAATATTCCTGAAAGCATTGATTAGCTTGCTCAGGTACGTTTGATTGGGGTTGGAGCGAACTTGCCTACCATTAGCATCAGGCTGAAAAATGACCAAACAGGTTTTTTTTTTTTACTCTTGTAGCATTTGAACCAATCAAATGCAAACTATTTGTTATATTTAACAAATAATCGATAATGCCCCTTTACTTAAGCCGGACTCATTTCATTATCAATTCGCAAAGTCTTGATCTGTTTTCCACTGTCATTACTGAGCGTTTCTTTTCCTGTCCTGATCTCCTAGTTTCTGATTGTTGGACTTGTCTTGGATTGTGATTGTTTGTTGGTTGCCACAATATTTGACTGTGTACCCCGACTTCGATTCTGCATTGCCTTTTTTGCTCTGTTTACCCGTGTCTTGACCCTGCACATTGACTCTAATTAAAGGAATTTCTCACTTGGATCCGCACGCCTCAGTTTATTCATTACAGAGGGTATGTGGGGTCTTCCCCGAAATGCATCTAAACACATCAGAAAACCAGAAGAGGCCTCTGGTTCCCTGGTAACCAACTGATAACACAATTTTGTGTCCCACTTTATATTAAGTGTCCCTAATACCTGCATACATTCATAGTAACTAGTATCTAGTATGTAACCACAGTGTAAGTACACTGCTAGTACATTGCTACATATTATGTACAGCTGTAATATTTACACATACACATAGTTACTATGGAAGTACACAGGTATTAGGGACACTTAATATAAAGTGGGACCCATTTTTTTTTACTCAAAAGTATGTGAACACAGCAATTCTGCTTTTGGAAAGACACATAATGTCCTCAGCGATGGACATTCATCTTATTAATTCACAAGGGAACCGTTCATTGAATTAACACACATATCCTCCAGGTCATTGTGTATATTGTTATTGTTCAGTTCAGTTTGTTTATATATCACATTTAAAAAACAACCATAATTGACCAAAGTGCTTCACAATGTCACAAGAGAAGGTCACTCACAATCTATACATTTAAATTGTCACGATGTCTCAATATCTCAACTCAGTTTAAAATAAAAGCCAAAGAATATAAATGTGTCGTAAGCAACAGTGTTGTGCAAGTTACTTCCAAACTGTAATATAATATATATTACTTGTTACTGTTATTTTAAATTAAAGCCTTACATTACAATATTACTGATTATGTATTACTGCGTTACATACTCCTGTATTACTTTTAATTTACTCTCACCAAAATAACTACAGAGAATGTGCCGTCAGCGCAGCTGAAGAGTTCTGCATTCAAATACACGCAATAGACTAAAGCTTGTCACAGCGTCAGCCAAAGTTGCCTAATTACCAGGAATATGGCTGAGGAAAAGAGTAGGAAGATATTTTAAATTATTTTGTGTTTTCTGAGTCTGTGTCACAAAGATACATTTCCTGACTCGCCATCTCCTCTGATGAACAGTCATCATTATGGATTAAAACTATAATGAAAGAGGTTTTTGCTGAGTTTTGTTTTTTGTGAATTTTTTATTTTTTTTTGCCTGGACACAGAAATAAAAGCTAACCCTTTACAGTTGTGAATGAGGTATTACTCCTACCTTTCGCCTATCAGAAAAAAATTACGCAGTCTGCCTTTTTGTTTACACTGGAAAAAAATGCAAGTGGTTGCACTGGTTCCTCCGTGTGCTGCGAGAGCCTGCTTTAGATTCTCCTCACAAAGTGAACCATCAGACCATCACACATGTTATTACAGAGCAGGTTTAACGTTTAAACAGTTTTATAAGCTTGAAATGTTTTATTTTATTTTAGGCAAGTTGTGATGATTTGAAAAGGTTAAATTAATAAAACAAAAAAAACGAAACCTAATGCCGTAGGCTTCTATGTTGGTTTTCATGTGCTTTCATGTGCTTTTCATGTGCTTGTTCTCTGTGTTTATCTTTTGTATCCTAGTGTTTTCCCCTGTTTATGACTCCGCCCCGCTCTTTAGTGTCTCACTTTCCACCAGCTGTTTGTGTCCAGGTGTTCCCCTTTATCCCTTGATTGTATCTAGTATTTAACCATGTCTTGTCCTGTTCCAGTTCTGGGTTTTCGGCCCGAAATGCAGATTCCAGTTCCATATTTTCAGTCAGTTGAACCAGAAATTAACTGTGATTCTTTGTATCCTGAGCCACCAGAACCGGTATGTGAAGCTGATTTCTGATGGACTGAACCAGAAATTAACTGTGATTCTTTGTATCCTGAGCCACCAGAACCGGTATGTGAAGCTGATTTCTCATGGACTGAACCAGAAATGAACTGTGATTCTTTGTATCCTGAGCCACCAGAACCGGTTTGTGCCCAGGTGTTCCCCTTTATCCCTTGATTGTATCTAGTATTTAACCCGGTCGTTAATAGGTCGTTAATGTTTTGTCTGCCTTATCATGTCAGCGTTGATCCCAGCATGTTCGTCAGTATCTTGTGCTTATTATTAAATGTTTTCACGTCTCCTTGCCTCCTTGTCCACTGAGAAGCGGGTTCGCTACCCACCCGCAGTGTGACAACCACGTCACACATACAAGGTTACCCCAACGAGAGCAAGATCAATTAAATAAATCGCTCTGCACATATATTAGAAGCTGTCCTTTAGTATTCATTTACAAACCTGTACACCACACATGGATAATAACTGACCACAAACAGAAAATAAAGCTGACTTGTGGCATTTTTATACGTTCTTTATACGTATCTTGTGTCTGGCTGTTTTTTGAACAATTAAAATTTCGGCTAAGAGTGTGTTGTAATGCAAGCATTACTGAATATGTACCGAGTAAAATATTACTGAAACTTGATTAGTAATGCCGTGCACTACTGTGTTACACCAAAAAGTAATTTATTACAGTAATATATTACTTTAGTTTAATTTGGCTCTCGGAACAGCCAGGAGCACCTGATTTGACGACCTCAGTGCTTTAACAGGAGTGTGGACAAGTAAAAGCTCTGATAAATATACAGGCGCTGTCACACTCCTCTCAGTATGCTTAGCCTGGATCAGCCCAGCACAGTCACTAGCTATCAGTCACCTCTGATGATCAATCAGAATCACCTCAGTCTAATCACCTGCAGCAGAGTTGCGATCGGGACAGCTGACTGCACTTGACACTAACCTGCACTGAGCCCGTGAGATCGCTAAGCAATCGAGCCTCGGAGACCAGGAGATCGTTCAGCTCTTTCGTGATGGAGCATGCTTTATGCAGGATGCGGAACTGCCTGAGATCGAGGGTTTGCCGTGGGAATCAGCATTCTTTCTCACACTCATGACGTTCCGGACAAGAGCAGCGCTTCACTCAGGTCCCGAAAGCACTTCTTCACCCAAGCACGAAAGTCTTTCAACCCAATCCGACACGAATGCACACATCTTTGTGAATGCTTACCCATCATTAGGGTTGCCAGCACCGTCAGAAATTCTCGCAGTGCCTCACGTGCCATCAGGGCATCATTGCCAGTGCTGTCTAAACCCCCCGTTTTAATCCCGTTTCACAACGAGAGGGGTCGTGTTCACTCCAGTGGGTATCGGTGCAACAAGGAAAGTGGTCATTCATTTCAGCTGTTCTGGACCCGCAACTCACGGCGAGAGGGGCCGTGTTCAGTCCAGTCCATGTCAGTTGTGTAGCCAGGAGAGCTGTTTTCTCCCCCGGTTTTAAGGCTGCAAAAGACAGGCTTTAATCCTGTTTCACGGCAAGAGGGGCCTTGTTCAGTCCAAACGGTTCAGGTATCTCAGCCAGGAGAGCTGTTTTCGTCCTCTGTGGTCTCAACCCCACAAATAACGGGTTTTAATCCCGTAGCACGGTACGAGGAGCCGTGTTCAGAAGTTCAGTATAGCCGGATCCGCCAGACCCGGTCTATGATCCGGACCCTTTGTGGCCGGATCTGCCAGACCCGGTCTGTGATCCAGATCCATTGTGGTTGGATCCGCCAAACATGGTCTGTGATCCAGATCCAGCGAGGCCGGATCCACCAGACTCGGTCTGTGATCCGGACTCACCATGGCCGGATCCCCCAAAACCTCTCACCACCACCTGCTCCGTCCTGGAGGGCGTCTCAATCATCTGCGCCACCCCGGCAGGCGTGTTTGTTTGTGTTTGTTATGTAACACCTGTCCTGTGTCATGTACCTGTGTTTATGTTTCTTGTCCATGTGCTCGGTGTGTTTATTTAGCCTTCAGCGTCCTCGTGCTCCTTGTTTGTAACTCCGCCCTCTCATCAGTGTTTCACTCCCTTCCAGCCATGTTTCTCCAGGTGTCCCATATTCTATGTTGATTAGCCTGTGTATAAATCCACTCCCCATATCTTGTATCTTTGTCAGATGTTAACGTTACATGTCTGTTTGTAGTTCGTTGCTCTGCTCGTCACATTTTCCTTTGTGTTTCTTGTTTTCCTAATAAATGTTTATGACTGGAAGTGAGAGCACGATTCACTACAGCCGGCATCCGTGACACACACTCACCTGTATTGTCCTTTCTGCACAACACTAAGAGGATTGAGATTGCGATCTGGAGATCGTTACCTACCTGAGTTTAATCCTACCTGGAGAATGACCTGCTTACAATCACTTTGACGAGGGCGATCCGGAGATCGCTAAGACTGGCAGAGATATGTATTTATCTGAGGATTTGCTGTTTGTTATAGCGATCAGGAGAACTTACCTATTACTCTGCATGCTGTGCTTGAGCCTTACAGGCGCCAACCCATTTAAAATCTTAAAAACAAAAAACGTTTTTTACACTCAATCCTCAAAACCATGTCTGACAGACCTCGACTCAGCATAGTCAGCTAGTAAGATGAGGATTTGAGCTCTCAGCTCTTTTCCACCTTCTACCTGGGGAAGAAACTTCCAATCATTATCAAGAAATTGAGAATCTGAGGCTAATAGCTCCGCCCGGCTCGCTGTAAGTCCCGGCTCGCACTGGACAGTGGTCCTTCTAACAAAACAGCTCATACTGTTTCAGTTATTAAAATAATTCAGATTTTTGTATAATGGCAAAATAATAATGTTTCGTTTAGTTTAAGTTAATTTAGAAAAAATTCTTGGAACATTTTTATTCATTTTATTCGTTCGTTTTTTTTTTTTTATCAATTTAACCTTTTCAAATCATCATAACTTAATAAAATAAAACATTTCAAGCATATAACACTGTTTAAACCTGCGCTGTAAAAACACATGTGCGATGGTATGATGGTATATTCACTTTGTGAGGAGAATCTAAAGCAGGCTCTTGCAGAACACAGAGGAACCAGTGCAACCACTTGCATTTTTTTCCAGTGGAAACTAAAAGGCAGACGGCTCATTTTTTCTGACAGGCTAAAGGTAAGAGTAATACCTCTGAGGCTGAAGGCGGAGCTGAGGGGTCTTCCAGCCATGATGCCGATGGAAGCTGGCAGACCCGTGGTGAGACCAGCACACTGATGGTGGGCTGAGGGTGAGCAACGGGGCTGACTGTTGGCGTGGACATGGATGGGTGGGAGGACGGGTCTTTGTTTTCCATGATAGGTGCAGGCACAGGGGGGCACACCCGAGGAGCTGGAACTGGAGGGAGCCTGAACGGCTTCGGCACTGGGGGGCGCACCTGAGGAGCGGGAACTGGAGTCTTCCCTCAGCTCACCCTCAGCTGTGGTGCAGTGGGCGGAGCTTCCCTCCATGCGCTTGCTGTCTGTGACGATCTCCACTGTGGCGAACTCACTTTCCGGCTCTCGCACCTGGTCTGCCGTCAGGTTCTGAGGCGATCCTCAGCACTGTCGCTCCCGTGGGCGATGGCTCGTCAGTTGCACCGGGCTCTGCTGTGCCGTCAGCGGTGGATTCAGGATGTGGCCCTGCACCGCTGGGAGATGGTGGGCTAGGATCTGGGTCGGGAGTGGAACTCCACTCCACGAAGGTGACGAAATCCACTCGAGAGCCATCTTTGGACAGCGCGCTCTGTGCTTTCTACCGCAGAAGCCTGCGACCTGAGCACAGAGCGCGCTGTCCGGAAAGCTGGTGTAATTAGCTATCTGTAGAAACAGTCTTGTATGGCTCTCGAGCGATCTCTCCCCCTGCTCCAGCAGAAGAAGGAGATATTCGGGAGTCAACGGGGTGTCCATGAGGGAAAACAGAAAAATAAACACTGACAAAAACACAGAAGATACGAAGCTCTTGTAATACTAATCCTTTTAATAATCCAAGTGCAATGAAACAGGCAAGCAGGGTATCCACACCCACAGACATCAAACAACATTAATGACTGGACAATCTGACACTGAACACAATGTAACTTAAATAGGGCAGACAATGACGCTAATTAAACAAGACACACCTGAACATAATCAACAATACAGCAACTAGGTGAGACGGAGACAGAGCACATGGGGAAGTGAAAACATAAACACTTTTAATGCGAATTCTCCATGTCTTTGCTACCAGCTTACTACTCATGTTATTCCCCTTTTCAGATGAGCTGTTGTGTGCTTCTCCCTTCTCAAGCAGGCCTCCACACTGTTCTTTTTTCAGTTTCCCCAGTGCAAACTTGTGAAAAAAAGGGAGTTTTTTTTCAAGAACAATGTCTTGTAAATATGGTCTTTTACTGCTCCCCTGTGGTGGCGGGACAATGCTTGCTTGGTGTGGTTGGAGCTACAGCATAGGTGTTTTGCATTTGTTATTTGACATTTATTGGCCTCTGTAATCAAGATCATTTGAAATATTTCAATATAGATTAAACTCCTGGAATTAATGTTTTATTTTGTGAAGGTATTTTTTGTGATGCTAAATCTATGACACTCAGAAATGTTTTAAGTCCCAATTGAATTGATTGAAAAACATTTGTACTGTAAAACAAAAATCTAACTGATCCTTCAAGGTTACAGAAGATCTCAGATTATGTTAAACTGTGTGTCCTGCTTCTTTAATAACTGGATGCTCACCTAGCTGAGGTTCCTTCTGTAGACTTTTCTGTTCTCAGATGACTTACAAAAGGTTGCATGTAAATGGCACAGATTAATGGACAAGATAATGCCAGATCTGTCTGTGTGTAAGAGTATCTTTGATGACTGTCTAGCTCCCTGTAGTAATATGGAGATAAGTGCTGGTTCACTTCACATGGTTTATCCATCCTTAACAAAAGCAGCTAACAAAAACAGAGTGCTGTACCTGAGGAGCTCTCAATATAAACTGTGCCTTAACTAGGATCATTATCTTTCATCTTGTTATCTTAATGGGGTACAGATAGTGTGTCTGGGCTTCTCATTTACAGATTAAAAAACGAAAGTGCCGCTCATCAATTATTTACCTCCCACCCCACCCCTCTTCTCCGTTCCGTCCCGCTTGCTCTGGCGTTTTGTGTTGTCTGAGCATTCAGTACTGGCCCAGGACAGGATCACCTTTCACTCCTAATCACACAGACATCTTATCATGGGTAACAAAAACAGAGAGGACACAGGAGACCAGAGATGGAGAGAGACACAACAAAAAAAAAAAGAAGTACACAGAAGGAAATGATAAAGTTTTTTCATATTCAACATATTTTCATGTTCAATATAAAGTGAAAATATGAGTGGTGCAAAATTCTTCATTGTGTGTTCATTGTGTGTTGCCACAGTGTTAGAAAAAAAATCTGTACAAAACTAAAAAGATCTTGGTATTGGTAATTTTCTGCCAAGATTTTTAAGTTCATGTACATTTCTTTCAACTCTTAAATGCAACACAATACAATGGGTAATTCAAAATGCATAATGTTTTTAATTGCTGATTTCCACTGAGCAGTACGGGCCAGCACAGTACAGTACAGTGCAATTTGGTATGGAACAGCCTGATCCATCTTGTGTTTTCACTGCCATTAGTAACCTTACTTGAAAGGTGTGGTGTATGTGGGAAAGTAGCGGTCGATGATAAAGCAACAATAAGTACAACACTGCTTATTTTTTGTCAGTTTAATGAACAATAACTGCCATTATAAAAGTATAAGAGGCTTAAGAGGAAATAAAGACAAAGGCAAACAAAGCCAACACTGTACTACGTAAAGTTCTAAATAAATAAAAAAAGTAATGATGACCGGTGATCACCTAGAGCTATGAAATCAAATTTTCAAATAGGTGATTTATAAATAATCCACAGATTTGAGATTTAAACAACTACATTCTCACCTGAAAAACTTCATCTTTTTTTTATGCTTGGTTATACTTATAACTTTGTTATCAATATCAGCAGCTAACAATAGTATATATATTTATCACTAAAAAGGAGAAACTGAAAAACGGATATATGAACCAAACTTTGGTATTCACTACCCCTGGTACTCAGGACAGTGACTTCTTTCAGTGAAATCAAATCAAAATGTAAAATATTTGTTTAATCAACAGTAGGGGTGTCCTTCAGTGGCGGTTTTAGGCGTGGGCAAATGGGCCAGTCGCCCGGGGCGGCATTTTTTCATGACACGTGGGGGGCGGCACAAGCACTAATTGGGGAAAAAAATGGTGTCATCTGCGCCCCTAAGCGGTTCCTTGTCGACACTCGTACTGTGTCTGCTAAGACGCTATGGGAAAAACTCCTGAAACCAGGAAGAAGGAGAATGCCACTGGATAAAGAAATTCCAAGGTATATTTCAAGAACATGCCTTCAGCAGGTTTTAAAGCCGATATTTAGGTGCCACTGATATATTTTTATTTACTAAGAGCTAATTGTTTAGACCAGGGGTGTCAAACTCATTTTAGGTTGAGGGCTGGATCTGAGAAAATGTTCCCTTATGTGGGCCAAATTATTTTTTGTTAAACCCTGACACCTTTGAAATCATCGAACTCACAATTACAGTAAAATTAACCATACAATCTACAATATAAGTTACAAAAATCTAGAACACTTAAGATTATATTTATTTTAGGGGTGTGCAATATTATATTTATTCAATATTAATATTATATTATGGCACATAATGTCAATTTTCATTGATTTATTAATATATATATATATTTTTTAATAGTGATAATTACCATATTTTTCACTGTTTTTTGAGAAAGAATTTAGTTATTGTCATGGATAAATAAAGTTGCCATTAGGTGGCAGTAAATGCCCTTCTATATGAGTGATCCATTGACTTATTGGTTAAAAAGATTGATTCAAAACAGCTGATTCGTTAAATATTTGTTGAGAAACAGCCTGTGATTGCCTTTATGAATGGGCCAGTGCTGCTCGGAAACGCACAACCGGTTGGCTTTGTTAAAACATTTTTCTCGCCGAATCAGAGATAAAAAGACAGCATTGGGACGACAATGTAACACACTTAATACTAGCTTAATCTTGTTTTAAAGTTTGTTAAGCTGTTGTATAAAATCGATTAATTTGTGATCGCGCTGACATTTTAGTTATAACGTTAGTTAGATATCTCTATCTCTCTCTATTTATATATATAACAGGACAGGACATTTTGCCTCCATATTTAAATGAGGCTAAATTAGAACTATTCTGATAGCCTTAATCCATCACTGAAAAACTATATTACTATATACTATGTAGGATATTATTACATGATAAATATCGCACACTCCTCGCTCGTTCCATACAAATTTCCATACAAAGCTGTCCAGTGCGTCGCAGTGTCTTTTAATATTGTACAAATTTATCACAGCCACGAGATGTGATTAAACATACCTGTTTTACTTTTTAAGCAATATAAAGAATGCTTTAAATAAAAATCCTTTTCAATGCTTTTAAATATAGATGATAAAACGAGTCATTCAATAATTAGGTTGCCCCTTACATTTTACCATGAGAGAAAAGTTTTCATTGTGGCGACGAACAGTCTAGAAATGAGAGGTTTGCAAAAGATTGTTAGTTCTCGCTGTATCAGTCAGAGTGCGTGTGCACATCCCCTTAACACTCCGGTCATTTCATGCGTGAAAGAAAAACACAAAGATAGCTTTGCAGAAACACTTTTGTTTGTTTTCACAGATGGGTTCATAAGCGAGAGTATGTTTGGTTTTAAAATAACAACGTTTCACACAGATATCCATGACCTTTAGACACGGATGTGACGTATTCGTTAATCAATATGATGGCCTAGCCATCACAGTAAAATTTCTATATGTTTTATATTTTTAAACATAATGTATTATCATTTATAATTTTTTTAAAAAGCTAGTATGCTCATGGGTACACAATTTGATCAATCAATTTGGAATATTACTATATGTCTGGTTTGCAGGGAAACTACACTTAGGCATATATATTATTATTATTATTTTTTTTTTTTTACTGTACAAACTGTTCACAGGGTGCACCTAATCATATAAACAATATTGTATATACTGTTGATCACACATACATAATCCATTTCAAACTAAGGAGAGAGGCTTTTAAAAATATGCTAATAAAATATATAATTATGTATGACTGCATGATTCTTGGATGTTACTAAAGCAATTAATCCATCATTTTAAAAAAGGAATTCAACATTTAAGTTCACTGAAATGATAAAACAACAACTTTTATTCAGGACAAACTTGGTAAATACAAAACTCTAACAAATCAACACATAATACACACACAGACATGTTGGGTTTACATGTTTTATGGGGTCATTCCATATGCATAATTGTTTTTATACTGTACAAACTGTATGTGGTATTGTCCTACACTGACCCTTCACCTAAACCTACCCCCCCTAACAGGAAAGTATGTGCATTTTTAGATTTTCATAAAAACTTCATTCTGTGTGAATTTTCTCATGGGGACCTAACAAATGTCCCCACAAGGTCAAAATTTACTGGTATTCCTATCCTTGTGGGGTCAATTGGTCCCCATGAGCTGATAAATACCAGGTGCAGACACTCTTTTAAAGAATATGGTTATAAAAATATTCAAATTATATGTGACAGCATAGTAAAAAACATGTTACTAAAACCATTAAATATCTTACTGAAACCAAATTTTTGAACGTTAGTGTGCATTTAAAAAATTACTTAAAGCAGGATTTTTTAATTTTTTTATATTTATTTATTTTAACCGTACATAATGAAAAAAACACAAAAGTTCACTGATTACTTTACACTGGTGCTAAATACAGTATATTCAGACTTTGGTCATCAATACATTTTAAGATACATTTAATACATTTTTTTTTTTATTACATTTAATACATATATTTTAAACTTGTATTCAACATTTATGTAAGCTGACTGTCCCTATGTGTAAACTTTTATTCAGGACAATCTTGGTCCTTACACATTAAAAACATATTTAAGAACATAACTGAACTTTGTGCCAAGTTTGTCAAATTTAAAATTATACCATTTTCAGATTCTAATGGCCTACCCTGCATTCATACATAAGATTCTGCATCACATGTTGGCACACCGGAGGAGACAAACATTTGAGCATTTAATATACAGCATTGTCTGTGAACACCCTTGTCATCAGACAGGTCATAAAATAATGTAACATAATGTGCTACATGTATTACTTAATGGACATACCAAAAATCCAAAATTTCTCGCTAGCTACTAAGAAACCCCTCTACTGCCTAACTTAAGAAAACATTTATCAAAATCAAAAGTTTTAGACGCATCAAAGAAACAAATACAAATTGTGAGATTATTATATTTATCATATATATTATAATAAATCACATCATTCTCTTATTTTACAGCATATGGCGATATACCAAAATATATCATCTGTAACATGCTGGATAAAATAAAACGTTTACTACAGTTTTAGTTTTTTTGTAAAAACACCTTACTTTTTTTTTTTTTTGGTGAACATTGACGACCATTCCGCGATTGACATTTTCCCGGTAAAATCATATAACATGAAAACAAAACTTAAAAAATGTTTAAGTTGAAATACAGATGCTGAAATACAGATACAGAAAACACAGATCCTTCCAGGGCTAAACACCGTAGTCCAATGGGTTTATTGCCACTCCCGGTCCTCTCAGAGTGGGAGGGGTCTGAAGTACATAAAAGTGCATATATCAAAGTTAGGCTTTTCCACAGCTCTTCATTTTTAAAAAAGAAAAAAAGAAAAGAAAAATATATATAAAATAAAAAATTAAAAGAAAAAAATAATTAAAAAAATAAAGCAGAATCTTATTATCTTTCAAAATGAAATAAGTTATTTTAAAATTAAAAAGATGGTTTAGACAAAATCTTAAAAGTTTTACTTATCTCTTTGCAGATTTAACCTAAATTATG
>JAUMHI010000064.1:532510-547350 GCA_032359435.1 Enteromius unitaeniatus
ATTAATTAAAAGTCAGGTTAATAGCAGGTGTTTCTACAAAATAGATAAGCGACAAGACTTTTGTCAGGGACTGTATAACTCTGAAATGTAATGAGGTATCTTCACCAAACTTTGTACAAATGTGTAAGAGCTGAAGCTTTAGTAAACTAAAAAAACAACAACTGCGCAGCTCTGACACTTGGTGGCGCTATGAGGCAGAAAAGGCAATTACATATTAGGCTATAAGCTATCGATCGGCTTAAAATTGTCAAAGTTAACAGGTTGGTCGGAACGAAACTTGGTGGGCACGTTTAACTCATGGACCTAAAGATCTGTAAGAATTTTGAAACAAATTGGCTACTAGTTGGTGCTAACATGTTTTTTGGCTCTGTAATCACATGGTGTTCAACGCTCTGAGGTCGGCTGTCACGCCCTCGTGATTGGGGTCTTTTTCTTTCTTATCAGTTTAAAAGACACTAATATAACTCTGTTGACTTTGGTCACACAAGTAAATGTTATACACCATTCAAATCTGTTAGGTGTCTATTTTTTTCAGTACACTCTCAGTAACATCAAAAATGTGTGCTTTTGCAAAATAAGGAAAATAAAAAGGGTGCACAATTGTTCTTTGCTCTCTACACAAACTGTCTTTAAAAAGTGTCTGCTTTTAAATGGAACAAGTCATGATGAAAACAAATATTCTTTGTTAAAGTAATGATTAAGTAACGTCTAGGTTTCAAAGGTAACCCACTTTCCCTGAAGGAGGGAACGGAGACATTACATATGGGATCTTGCATGAGAGACCAATCGTCTTCAAATAATTTGGAAAAGGCCAATGAATATTGGCGTGCAATAATTACAGCCAGGTGCACCTTATCACAGCGTGAGTGTAAGAGGGCATGGCTGGATTGCACATGCAGGTTTTCGCTGAGGAGCCGAGTTGGCGTCAGCACGACCCAGGGTCGTGGCAGAAAGATGTAACTTCTCCGTTCCCTCCTTCAGGGAACGTGGGTTACGTTCTTAACCTAGATGTTACCCTTTCAGTTGAATCACTTTGACGTTATATATGGGAACACCCATGGAAGAGGTCACGACCCTGAGCCGTGTTACACGGAGACACCGGTGCCGGCATGCTGTATTGCAGCGTGTCGGCAGGAGAGTCTGCACATAACCATCCCAACGCCCTGGGGGCCACACTTGGGGCCCCGTCAGGATGCCAGCTTCAGTTTAAGATATTTTAGATTTAAAGCTGTAGCATGGGTTGGGGGGGGAGACATGAACAGGTATTTTACATGGAAAACTTTAGGGAATGCACTATATCGATAAGATATGGATATAAGTGAAGGGAAACACAGCATTCTGGCTGACTGTGGAACAAAAATATTAGCCACAACCACTGGTGAATGAAGTCCAGTGGATCACAGTTGGACTGACTCCGGGGCAGGAGGAAGAGGGTTCGCCTTGGCATCGGGGAACCGTTGAGATGCACAGCAGCAAGCCAACACCAACTGGTCTTCCCACTACCTGCTTGTCTAGTTTAAGACACAGCCTCTTCACGGAGGTCGTAGAACCTGGCGAAGGTGTTCGGTGTTGCCCAGCCCGCAGCTTTACAAATATCTGCTAAAGAGGCACCGTGTACCAACGCTGAGGTTGAGGCTACACTCCTTGTGGAGTGGGCTCTCAGACCTAGGGGACACGGCTCTACCTGAAATATATATGACAGGGAGAGGGCTTCCACCACCCAATGGGCCAGCCTTTGTTTGGAGACAGCATTCCCTTTCTGCTGACCTCCAAAGCAGACAAAGAGCTGCTGAGAGCGTCCGAGTGTGGTCAAAGTACACAGCAACTCTAAAGCCGGGTTTGCCTTCTCCTAGGGCAGAGCTTGCAGGTTCACTACCTGATCTCGGAAGGGTGTGGTAGGAACCTTGGGCACGTAGCCGGGCCGAGGTCTCAGCGTTACATGAGAGTCAGCCGGGCCAAACTCTAGGCACTCTTCGTCGACAGAGAAGGCTTGAAGGTCCCCGCCCCCTCTTGATAGAGGCCAAAGCAATCAGGATCGCTGTCTTTAATGACAGATATTTTAGCTCGAATGAAGCTAAGGGCTCAAATGGAGCAAGCCGCAGGCCAGTTAAGGCGACGACAAGCTCCCAAGAGGGTACCGAGGGTGGTCTCGGGGGGTTAACCCGACGCGCACCTCTGAGGAACCTTAAGATGAGTTGGTGCTTACCTAAGGATTGCCCATCCACTGCATCATGGTATGCTGCGATGGCAGCAAAATACACTTTAATAGTCGAAGGGGACAGCCTGCGCTCCAACTTTTCCTGCAGTAAGGCAAGCACGACTGCAATCGAACATCTCTGTGGGTCCTCGTGGGGTGAGGAGCACCAGTCGATGAATAGACCCCATCTCAGAGCATAGGCCTGCCTCGTATATGGGGCTCTAGACTGAGAGATGGTGTTGATCACGGCGCTGACAAGCCAGAGAGGTCTGCCGCGTCCCGTCCAGGAGCTAGACATGCAGGTTCCAGGAATCGGGTCGCGGGTGCCAGATTGTGCCCATCCACTGAGAGAGAAGGTCTCTCCTCAAGGGGATTTTCCAGGGAGGGGCTGCCGCGAGGAGCTTCAGGTCTGAAAACCAAGTCCAGGAGGGCCAGTATGGTGCTACCACCAGAACTCGCTCCTCGTCTTCCCTGATCTTGCACAGGGTCTGTGCAAGGAGGCTCACTGTTGCATATAGCACCCCAGCCCTTGGAGAAGGCATCTGTGTGCACGACCACATGCCTGAACACTTGTCCTAGGGGCACTCCAGCCCGTAGGAATGCAGAGCGCACGCCTTAGAGAACACCGCGACAGAATATGAACTCTGAATATGAAAGTGTTCTCCTCCAGCAGACTCGATACATCAGATGAAGCTCCGAAAGAGAAAAGCTGCATGTGCAATCCAGCCATGCCCTCTTATACTCACACTGTGATAAGGTGCACCTGGCTGTAATTATTGCACGCCAATATTCATTGGCCTTTTCCAAAATATTCAAAGTTGATTGGTCTCTCATGTGAGATCCCATTTGTAACGTCGAAGTGATTCGACTGAAAGGGTAACCAACACTATACTGAGTTTCAGTATAACTATCACCTAAATCACCTCGGACTCCAGAGGGTTAGTGTATTCATACAATATGCATATCATTTGATAGATCTACTCATAATGAGCAACTTTGCCATTAATAATTATCAAAAATGTTGAATTTTGTTCTTTGGTTAGCTATAATTGGCTCTTTTAAAAATGGGGCATGGCAACATAAACCCAAAGACCTGTAAACGAAAACTCAAAACATTATTAAACTTGGTGAAAGCATGTGTCACAAGACTCTTAATGATTATTCAAAGTATCATGGAGATCGGACCACAGATGGCATTATAACAGTCAAAAGTGCCTCAAAAACAAAGTATTTATATAGAAAATGACCTCAAATTTCACCTCAATGTTCATATATTTACACACACACACACACACACACATACACACTAGAACTTCACATCATATGATAGGTCTCCTCATTCTGAGCAACTTTGCCCCAAAAACCATTGCTGTCAAACTAACCAATCATTAATTACTCAAATCAGCAAAATCAGGACATGTGATAACTACTAATGAGTACTGAACTACCACTTTCAAATGAGTGCTATATGTCGTTAGTTAATAGTAATAGTAATAACTAGAATGTTAAAAGTGCATTAGTCATCTGTCCCTGTGTGGTTACTAATTAATGATGGCACTATATGGTAAGATTTTGTTGTGTTTCCATCACATCACCTGACACAAGCATTTCATGTATTTTCTTAATTATACATTTTGTAACGATGAAGTTGCAATATAGTAATGTTTAACATTAGCTTTACATATTATTAATATGGACACACACACAACAGTTAAACAAACATGTACTTTACATGCTTTAGTATGCTTGTCAACACATTAACAACATACTTAATGACTTTGCAATGATGTTAAATTAGTTTAATTTAAAGTACATTTTAAAGTGCCCTTTTCAGTGTTAGCCTTTTATTTGAGAGCTTAGAAAAGTATGTTTTGTCAAAACATTATAAAATTATCAGAGAGAAAAAAAACTGGAAAAATGATGAATTTCAAGGGAATCGTTAATTCAAAGTAGTTTAAAGGTAGGCCTGTAAAAAAATCCTCACAATTATAATATGCCCTTGTGGTCATAAAAGCAATGATCAATAGACTGCAACGGCTATTATTTAATAAATATGGAACCTTCAGTTTCAAAACTGTGCTATCTTCTGTTCTACATACACAAATATATTGTTTGCAGCATGTGCAGCATCCATACAAACTCCAGAATATATGTTTTGCTTTAAAACCAAAGTACGATTTCCCCTTATATGCACTGTGAACACATCCAGGTATTCCTTGTCTCTCAAAGTTTTTGAAAACTTGTGAGTGTGAGGGACAGCAAGTTTAAAGTAAGAGAAAGACAGAGGACACATGTCAGAAAGATGCCAATGTCAAAAAGGATTACAGAGTCAAAGCAACCAGACCGCAGCAAGTCTGGCGCCTTACTTGGCTTAGCTTGAGATGTGTCTTTTCTGAATGCATATGCATACACGTATGCTCAGCCATATGTTTCCTCACGTTGTTACCAATTCAAATCAGATCTCCAACCCAATATCAAACAAAGCATGCTCATTGCAAATGAGCAAAAGAGAGCATGTATCAGTTGTGTCTTCGGGCCCACAATCTTTTTGGCTTTATGTGTGTGATTTGACTATAAGAGTAGTTAAAAAAAATAGATGCAGTTTGCCCCAATGACAAAAATTCACATCCTTGTTTAAAAAAAAGACAAGTTATAATAAAAAGACACTCTGCACTCACAAACATTAAATAGACATACTATAGCCATTGTAATTCAAACGAAAACAGCCTTTATTTAAGCCTGAAAGTGCTTGGAAATGATATATGAACATGAATATGATTATGAACATGTGTCACGGTCTTGTGTTGAATCAGGCAGGTAAAGACCAGACAGGAGATTTCTTGATGCAGTTTTAATCAAGATGACTCAAAATACAGGATACAGGATACAGGAAGGCACCACAAACTCAAACAACGTTAATAATCCGACCAAAGACAAGACAAACTGAATGGGCTTTTAAACATGATCACATTAGGGAGAAATCAGGACAGGTGAGGAACACAGGTGGAACGGGCAACTAATTAACTAAACAAGGACAGGAACAAAACCAAATAAGGAAAGATAGGAAGAGCGAAAACGAAACCAAAACTAAACAGTGACAGATGGCAAACAAGAAACCGAAAGTGTTACAACATGAACAATAAATCAGGTCATATTAATAAAAAGATAATGATATACATTTTAAACATTTACAAAGCAGCGTTTTTTCATTTATCACACGAAAATGTTAATTTAGTGTTTTTACGTTCGCTGTGCAAAAAAGGAAGGCATCCACTGTACCGGGGTTTAATTTATTTCGCCTGTAATCCAGCACCCGGCCAGCAGAGCTGAATGTGCGCTCGCTTGATGCGCTTGTGGCTGGCAGCAGCAGCTCGGCGCTTTCGTGACTTGTCACGTGATGTAACCTTATCAAAGGACTTAATATATGAAAATATATATTTCCAAATATTTAATATAGGCTTTAGGGAATTGCATGCAACATACACAGATTTTTTTATTTAATTTTGTTTTTAATGAACCGCCCCAACCGGCCCAGCAAATAAAGTGACAATTTCTTTACCCACCCCAACCCGACCCGCGGGTTGCCCGCGGGGTCCGCGTGTTACGAGACGACCTGCGCATCACTAGTGGATGCGACTGAAAACATTTGTTTTTGCAAGTCATGAATAGAATGTGGTATTTACAAAGTGCTCATTCTTAAATCTTAAGAAATATTTATGCTTTGTTTATAAAAATACCTGTTTATATCATTTTGTTATAGTTTGTTGCTTTATAATTTTATAATTTTGTTATAGTTTTGCTTTTATTCGTGCAGTAGGCTAATTGTAAATGCTTTAACAAAGATTTCGTTAACAGCATTAAAGCAAATAATGATTTAAATGCTTGTTAAATGTGTAAAGTAATGTGTATATTTTTGTATTCGTTTGCTTGTTATTATGGCATAAACTTGAACAAATTTATTGGCTTCTTTTTCCCAAACAATTTTTCCTGACTGAAATGTTTAAAAATCGAGTGAAACGTTTTTTTCTTTGGACTCAAAGCTGTTTCTAAGCTTCATATAGTAGACCATAAAACAATACTGTATGATATTAGTGCATGATGAATGCTATGAGTCTAATAATATGTAGACCATATTATTAATATTCTATTCACAAATTTAATTTATTTCTATTTAATAAATATATATCTGTAGATGTTTACATATATGTGTGTGTGTGTACATATACTGATATTAGCATGCTCACAGATGTTTTGTTGTTTGTTTTTTAGTGATCAGAATCACAGCAGCACAGAGTCCTGTCTCCTCAGCACTGAGAATCTTCACACTGATGACCTTTGATGATGTTTGCCTACATTGATATTCTCTGGCAAAACAAGCTTTTATTTTTCTTGAAAAGAAGCAGCAAACACTTAAATATCAGGTATTATGAGGAGGTTTCACTTGTTGAACAGAATCTGTTTTCAGGATTGACTCAAAGTCTGTTAACATCTCTGTAGTTATATCAGTGTGCACAATAATGTGTCTTTGACCTTCATTGTGTATATTTTAATTATACTGTGTTTTAAATAAAATACCAATCATTTAAAAAAAAAAGTTTTTTCCTCACATCTCCTCACATTATTTCTTACCTGCTTCATTGACAGTCACTAATGGGCCCTTAGGGAGGGGTCTTTGTCTCTTCAGGTGAGAATCACTGAATATTAATGACCATTCTCACCCCCTCGCATACAAGCTTTCAGCCTCAAAACATGTCTAACAAATTTAAAACACTATATTGTTTTCTCTGAAAAAGTAAGTGGAATGATTTTCATTCTGAAGTAAATATTCTAGCCTAATACACTGGTTACTCACAGTGCTGTGCAGGACTATTAAGTTTGAGCTAAATGGCCTTATTTCAGCTACTTTTATTTTCACAAAACTTACTAACCACGCATAATATTTTTTTTCCTAAAAAATGAATTTTACAAAACATGTAAATTAATTTTGGTCACATATTATTGTAGAACAGTTTGTGCTGATTACAATAAAATACAGGTCGGTCAATAATAATTATAAGTATTATAAGTAGCTGAAAAAAGCACAAATATCAGAGCATGTCCAAACATCTCAAGGGCCCCAAAATCACCTCAGACCCCAGAGGGTTAAGGATATTTTGATATTCTCACCTGTCTATCCCAATCCCAACTAAGATAGTGTGACTGTAGAATACAAATGCACTGAAATATCTACAAGAACCTGAAAATCCAAATGAATCCTTAAACTGGCATTAAAGGACATAATTTATTTTTTTCTGAAATTCTACAGCACTCACTGTAAATAATACAACACAAATGGGTTTGAACCTTATTTTGTTATGGAGACAGACCTGGGGCCAGGTGACTAGTACTTGAAAACCTGAATATTTATTGAATGTCTTCCATTTGGTGAGATGAAGGGATGAATAGTCTGTTTACCTTGCAGCCTTCACAGGCACTGACACCATAGTGGTACCCAGAGGACTTGTCCTGGCAGACGAAGCAGGGTTTGTAGACACGAGGAGGGGGTAGAGGTGATGGAGGACTGGGGACCAATTCCTCTGAACTGGTGCTCTGAGTCTCAATGGCTGTAAGGGCAGAAAGAGATGAAAAATATAACTTATGATGATTGAGATAAAAACTCAGGTATGAGAAAAACAACTGACTTGTGAGCTTAAGACTTGTGAGCAGTTGTCTTGAGAATTGATTTAGCTGTGAAAAGCAGTGAATAAATATAATGAACTCGGACTCAGACATTTTTTTTTCTATCATCTCAGACTTTTTTCTATCATTGTTTGCACTTGGTCATTGAATTCGTCAAATGTTCCCGTTGGTCTTGGCCGAGTCCAGCATTATGCTTTTTTCTCCTTTAAAACAAAACCACACTGGGATGTTGAACCTAAAAATGTGTGAAAAACGCTAGGCGCAATGCTTTCTACTTCTTTGCACACTGTACTAGCCTGCCCTCTATCCTTGCACTCCCATGGCGTCTACCGTTGCTAAGCAACCATGACAACTCCATGAGGAAGAAGAAGTTTCAGTAAAAGATAAGTGGATTTCTAGCACTAAAAATCCCTTTTTTAAAAATGGTTGAGAGAAATCCTTGTACAGCTATGATCAGCTGTTTCTCCATCTCTTTCAATGTTGTTATGGGAAAGGATGAAGCTGATTGGTTGGTTCTTGTCACATGACCCCCGGTATATTATATATAATATTTTATAACACTATTGTGTCTATAATATAAAGCTATAATAAAACTATAATAAAAAGACTGAAAATGTGAAGTTGCACTTCAGCTTGTGTAAAATTGGTATACCTAAAGTATAATAAATAAAAAATAAAAAAGTAAATAAAAATAATTTGATCCTACAGCTCCAGACTGGGCCGGTGTCTTGCAAAGTTTAGCTCCATCCCTAATTAAACACACTTGAACCAGCTAATCAACCTCTTACTAGACACAATAGAAACCTCCAGGTGCGTGTGTTAAGGCCAGTTGAAAAATATACTCTGTACCCCAATATTTGTTTATTGAATAATGACTGTGACCTTAATTTAAATGTTTACCAACGTAGGATATTTCATACCACGCTGACTGCAGCCAAGAAAGTAATTTTCACAATTTGGCATGAACCCACAGTTCCAGCGGATAAAATGTGTCTTATAGAATTAAACAATATTGTGTTGCTAAAATGTTCTACAGCAAGAATTAACAGAGCTATACCCCCAACAATCTAAGCATGGTCTGAGTTCATTGAAAAACTTTCTGTTATAATAACTAGATAGACTAAACTGTACTGTAAGTCAAATAGTAATACATTCCAACTGTATGAAGGTTGTTTGATTGCCTCATGTATTTTCTGGTAATGCAAACCCTGGCTTGTATATAGTTTTTGCTGGCTAGGTATGCTGGCTGGCTTTGTCCTACAATAAATAAACAATCACAAAAAAACCCCCAAAAAAACTGTGCACTGTACTTGGACTTAACATGGACTCGAACCACTTTGGACTCAGTCTTTACCAGTCCCGGTCTTGGATTCGACAAAGCTGGACTTAACTACAGCTCTGCAAATAACTAGGATCTTAAAAAAATACTCTGGTTTGATCTGGTTTAAACAAAACTGTAGTCTGTGGCCTAATGGATAGATAGTCAAACCTGTAACTTATAGGTTGTGAGTCCCAGGTCCGGCCTGAATTGGTGAATATCCAGCATTCTCTTCACCCTCAATACCACATAACATTCTTGAGCAAGGCACCGAATCCCCAACTGCTCCCCAGCCACTGCAGCACTGGCTGCCCACTGCTCTGTGTGTGTGTGTGTGTGTGTGTTTACTGCTGTATGTGTGCACTTTGGATGAGGTAAATGCCGAGCACAAATTCCAATTATTGGTCACCATACCTGGCCACAAGTCACTTCACTTTCACTTTTAATATACATCTTTACTGTAGTTCAAAACCCAATGAGCAGCATCAACCTAACTGCTTTATAAGGCTGCCTGTTAATTTAAAGAATTACGCTGAAACTTCTTAAGTGACTGACTTGGAATGATCTCCTCGGACATTCAAACTTGTTTTAACATAAAGGATAATTTTTAGGTAATTTAATAGCAGTTACTTATAAATGGCTTGCGTTACATACTGTAAATAAATCTAAACCTTTATATGAACTAATTCAAATTGAAAACAAATATCTTATTATCTATTCAGCATGAAACTATATGGAGGTACCATCTTTCCCATGTCTGAGCTCATTATATGCAGTCACCTGCATGCAAACGCCCTTACCTAGATGCAAAAAAAAAAGAGAAAAAAACGGAATAATCTAATTTTCATTGTTTTTTAAAGAAGGCATGCCATGAGAAATAAGCCGGAATTAACCTAGCAATTTGAATAATTGTGTTACTTGAAAACAAATAACTAAATAGTAACTAAATTACTACTAGTAACTAAATTACTTTTCAGACAGAGTAATTAAAGTAATTTAATTACAATATTGATGATGAAATTAGTATTGTAGTTAATTACTTTTTTAAAGTAACGTACCCAACACTACAATGAAGTAGAATTAATTTAAGTAATATATTTTCATTCAATTTGGAAAATGCCTAAAAAATGCACTGTAATGCTTTAGCATTTCTGTAATAAAATACTAGTTTATGTATTCTAAAGTGTACTTCTTTTTTACACTTCAACCACACACCAGCAGTCCATGTACTGTATCAATGGATCAGCCGACAGCGTCAGTAGTCCTGTACTGCGCTACACTACATGCAGATCTGCTGATCTGATTACTGCACTTTACCACAGTCAAATCAACTAACTTCGATATCTCATTCGATATCCCAAATCTTCATATTCAAAATCAATTCAAATAAATTCAGAAATATGTGATGCATCTCAATTATTTTCAGCCATCTGATAGATACCTTAATATTCATGTATTTGCTCAGAAATGGGGTTTCAGTAATAGGTATTACATTATGACTATATCCTGACCTATATTTCAAAGATCAAAGTGAAGAGTCTTGCACCACTAATGCAATACCTCTATTTTATTTTATCACCATTACCATTATTAGCATAGCTCAAAACATAACAGTATATGTTTGCAACAAAAGAGGAGGGATCAGAATGTTTTGAATGTGCTATCAACAAATTTGCTAAGAAATAACAAATGAGCTAAGTATTGCTACAAAAACCTTTTAACAAACGCATGTGTATATATAAATTAAACTGAAAATATAGTCCCCACTCCTCACAATGATTAAAAAACAACAAAATCATTGCAAATACACTGTAAATATTTAATATATTGCCCAGCCGTAGCTGACAACTATGTTTCTGGATTATTAAAGTTTATATGACAAGATATACTGATTTCAATCTACCGTAACTTGATGGAATCATAGCTCATGCTTGATAGCCACAAATCAAACAGCAGGCCTCTACAGAGTGCACTATGTCTCTATGATCCAAAGCAACAAGACTTGCTCGAATTGATTTTTTAACGCACTTCTGAGCACATCAGTATAGTAAACAACATTACTGAGGACAAACGACTGTCTTGTTTGAGAGAGTAACAGGATAAAGAGACTACGCTTATTGTCAGTAGATGAGATTGATTCCTCAAGCAAAGACTGCTGTGTTGTGTTTGTGTGTGCAGAATAACAAGGATACACTGTTGAAGCTGAATTAGCCTCAGGCTTAAGATGGTTAATTTTCTGAGAAACCTTGACCGGGTACGTGTTTGCATTTGATTCAGCAGTTTAGGGGAATGAAGCTCTTTTATTTTAAAATGCTCTTTATACTTGACAACCTGCAAAACAAAGAGATAAGTTTTCTTCTTCTGGAAAACAGATACCTTTTATAGTCTTTGTTTGATTTTTATTTTTTTTTTCACAGGTTTCAAACTTAAATAAATCTATAAAGAGCTAAAGTTTAGGGATGCCGGCTGTTGAGAGGAGTGATCTGGACCATTCCAGTAAACCTCCAAAAACACAGCAGACACTTTTAGTCTTTTCAGGACTATTGTGTAGACCTGGTGGGCCCGGTGGGCAATACATTTAGAAACTTGGGCAGTTTTGGAGGGTGGAACCAATACACAACTCAGTTTTGCCCAATATATATCACTTCATAAAAAAAAGAAGAAGAAATGAAACACTACAATGAGACCAAAAATGTGGAGCACACAAATGTAGCCAATATAATAAATATTCAAAAACAGTTTGAAAATGTGCATTTTGGAAGTGTAAAATACTAGCAACTTTAAACAAACATGCAGGTTTATGTATATCAAAGACCAGCATCACAACATCAACTTCTTTTTAAAAAAAGCAATAAATGCCCCAGTGTTGTTTGTTTGATTGTTTTACATGAATTTTTAAAGGTAAATTCTTTCATTAACCTTCTCTGAGGTCAATGAGTTCAAGCTGAACATCAATGGGTGCATTGTCCACACAGGAAGTGAAGGGAGAATAAATTATGTGCATTCAACTCTCAATTGAAAAGTCTTCAAATTGCCTTGCAAACTCACCAGGCAGTGCCTATAACATGGACAAGTACCCATGGAGGTGATCAGCTGATGGTGTAACTTCTCTTAGTGTAGGCATGTGGGTAAGAATGTTGCCCTTCAATTGGCTTGAAAGAAACTTCAACTTTCTCATGAAAGCTGTCACTAAGCTGTACATTTCATGTACAAAGAGGTCTTTGCCTTGCAGTTTGGTATTCAGTTCATTCATAACTGCAGTCACATCAACAGGAAAGGCAAGATCTGCCATCCAGCCTGCATCTGAAAACTCTGGGATGTCCTTGTCAGGGTTGTTGAGTGAAGTAAGGAACGCTGGAGATGCAGATTGACAAGCAAAGTCTTTTAATGCACAAACGTAGGAGTAACGGATAATAGAACACGCACAAAACATGGCCACTGAAACATTCAAGCAGACCTGCATAAATACACATAGGACTAATAAACTGAACACAAGACAGGTGAGGAACACAGGCAGGGATTAATCAACTAATAATGTCGGGAACACTGGATCAACCAAATATGGCCAAACAAGAAAAACAAAGCTAAAGCAGAAAGACATAAAATTAAACCAAAACTAACATGAATGTAAAATTACCCCCTCCTCAAAGTGCCTCCTCCCAAGGGCCACAACAAAAAAACACCAAAACAAAAGAACCAACAGGGGAGGGGGCTGCCTCCCGGACAGATCGGGAGCCTCGGGAGGCCATGGTGGATCTGGAGCCCCTGGAGGCCATGGCAGATCTGGATTCTCAGGAGTCACAGGGTTCCAAGTCCAAACCCCCCACTCCCACCCACCCTTTCCACGACCATGGGTAGATAAATTCACTTGTGGAGGTCCACCATCCTTCGTTGTCATGGTTCAAGTAGGTGCTCAGGTGTGGCAGTGTCAGCATGGCAGTTAGGAGGGGCAGGCTCCAGGCCGTAATACAGGAACTGGATTCTGAGTTGGCACTTCTTTCCATAATACAGGAACAGGGCTTGGAATGTGCGAACTGGAGTTCCCAGTAAACTGAACTGGCTCTCCCTGCCATAGACCCAGAACATGGCTTGTGACCGGCACAATGGAATCTGCAGGGAATCGGGCCGCCTCTTCTGACCGCAAGTCGAGAGTGGGGTTAGGGGGCAGCATTCCAGGCCGTAATTGATGAGCGGAATCCACAGAGGGATTTGGATCAAGGGCTCATATTTCTGGCACTATTGAAGGGTGGGCTCAGAGAGGCGCTTTTGAGGTGCAGAGATCATCGGCCTGGCTGGACTGAAGAATATGGAGGGCTGGAGTATGGGGATCATGGAGGTAAGGGAGGAAGCAGTCACCTTGGGCCAGTACATGGACGGGTCTGGCAGGTGGTGAGCTGAAGTGGCAACCAGCTTTTGGATGGGAGAAGGACTAACATCCTCCAAATCAACAAAAAAATCTGAAATTCTTAACTCAAGAACTAAATTTAGGAAATCAGATACTGGTCTAAAACAATCCTTGTGACGAATGGAACAAAATAAATCATTATTTTTTAGTCCCATCAGGAAGTTGATATTAATAATCAAATCACTCCAGCTCACCGGATGTAACACTCTAAGGAACTCTTCCATGTACAGCTCCAAAGACTCTTTCTCCTTGCAGGAGGTCATATAGGAACATAAAGGATCATATTGTTGTTTTTAGGTCTGTGTTTCTGTCAGGGTTGTCATGTGGAGAAAAGAACGTGGGAGATGCAGATTGTCAAGCAAAGTCTTTTAATGCACAAACATAGGAATAATGGATTATAGAACATGCACAAAGTAACATTAAACATGGACACTGAAAAATTCAAACAGAACTGCATAAATACACATAGGACTAATGAACTGAACACAAGCTGAGGAACACAAGAGGGATTTATCAACTAATAATGACGGGAACACAGCAACAACCAGATATGGGCAAACAAGAAAAACAAAACTAAAAAACAGGAAGACATGAAATGAAACCAAAACTAACAATAAACTTCACAGTCCTTGCGTTTCTTCTCACAAAAGTCTTGAGTTTCTACTTTCAATTCCCATACTCTTTTGAGCATCCTTCCCAAACTGAGCCATCTGACAGTTGTGGGGTAGCCTATGTCACGATATTCACTTTCATACTCCTCCAGACAAACTGTCTGTGATTTAGTGCTCTTGCCCTGATGAAGTTAACTTTTTTAGTCACATCATCAATAATTTTTTTACATTTTTTGTAAAATCCATTTCAAAAGTCCGAAATTTTTTCCAGTCAGATTTGGACAGCCGTCTGTTGTAAACACCTGTAAGTTTGTCTCATTTTAGTCTCAGTTTGTCCATGCATGAATTTATTCTGTGAACAAATCACAGCCCATGGTGGTCCCTTTCATTGACCACAAAGCTGTCAGCTCCTCCGCTATCTCAAAGTCTTTTGTTATTCCATGTAGAAATATTAGTAACTGGGCTGTGTCGTGAACATTACAGCTCTCGTCCAGTGCCAAGGAGAAAAAGCAGAATTTTTCTGATTTGACGCTCGATTGCTCCTGCCTGCTGAGAGTTTGTAGCGTGTGTTTGTAGCTCCGTAGCCTTGTTTTTCTGTCTATTACTAGCTGCTGTTTATAGTGATAAATA
>JAUMHI010000064.1:547450-561567 GCA_032359435.1 Enteromius unitaeniatus
GGTATTATAATTACTGCTCTACAATGTTACATTTAAATGTCTGGGTAAAAAAACAACTCCTTTTCCCAACTGAACACAGTATATTTTATTTTAAGAAACATATAGAACATATAGAAAGAAGCTTCATATTTCTAATAACACTGTACTGTACTCAAATGCCAACATGGTGAAACCTGTGTTTTATAGGAATACAGACTAAACAAACCTTATAAACCCCAAATATTATATTTTGAAAACTTCACTGTCTTATAGCTTTATACATAGGCCTGCGTATCTTTATCTTTATATATATATATATATATATGAAATAAATCAATAAAACAAGTAAATGAAACAATAACTAACACATGGACCAATGCCATGTCTCAAGTCACGTGAATGAATCAAACAGGCAGACAATACTGATTTCCGGAAAAGGGGAATAACCAATGACATTTGAGATTACAACTAAAACAGCAAGCCCCGCCCCACAACTGACAAAAATACAAGTGTTTGCGCGAGCAGGCGAGAGAAGGTCCAGCGCAGGAATGATCGCACGAGTGCTTGAATTGCGTGCAGAGGACATATCGCGCATGCAAGGCTTTAAAATGAGCTTGTGGTTCCCGTTTCTTCGTGTGTAGATCTGTTTTCCTCTCACGTATGTGATTTACCGCGCACGCCAGAATCAGTGGTGCACTCGCGTATTATTGGCATAGATTTGCCTCCATACGAGTCTCACTGACTGCGGATCATATGCACAATCACATACACGCACATGCCAGCAGTAACCAGTGGGAGAGGGGCTGTATTGTTTTTGCTGCAGGTACACACACACACAACCTAGTAGGGAGTCCTGCACTTTCACTTTAACGACACAAAAATGCATATCATAGGAACGGTATAACTTTTTTTGTTTGCGGTTTTGCGGTGACTTTTTCAAACCGCGGTAAACTTTGAAAGACGTTATAATCCCATGCCTACTTTCAGTAATACACTAAGACGTCATGGTTTAAAATCTTGCATTGCACAGAAAATTTGAAATGACCACAGCACACAGACATGAAAACCAAGAGTGGCTCCGTAAGAAGCATATCAAGGTTCTGAAGTGGCCTAGCCAGTCTCCAGACCTAAATCCAATTGAATATCTTTGGAGGGAGATAAACCTGACAGATCTAAAGAAGATCTGTATGGAGGAGTGGGCCAAAATCCCTCCTGCAGTGTGTGCAAACCTGGTGAAGAACTACAGAAACCCTTTGACCTCTGTAATTGTTAACAAAGGCTTCTGTACCAAATATTTTTTTTTTTTTTGTCTCAAGTGATCAAATTCTTATTTCACACAGTTATTCCCAAATAAATTGTTAAAAAATATACATACAATGTGATTTCCAGATTTTTCTTTTTTGAAAAATTGTAGACCCCTCCATGATTTCTAAGTAAGAGAACTTGCAAAATCACAGGGTGATCAAATACTATATATATATATATATATATACTGCATACTGTGTATACACACAGACACACACATCACTAACCCCCTGTATGGGCCCCTGTATATCATAACAGCCAGGCCCTCCCATCATCTATATATTACATGCAGCTTCATCCCATTTCAAAGTTGTTTTTAGAGCTTTTTTATTCTCACCGTACAGGTGTCACATCGCAGTCGCACAAAATTAGCTTGCCATGCACACTGTGCCAATGGCCTTTCAAGTCTGCCTGTGAAGCGCTATAGAGAGGGAAAAACAGAGAGCGAGCGAGCAGTGGTCGTAATTAGCACATATCACACTAGCGTAATAGAGAGAGGTGTATAAATATCTTGCTCTAATCTTTCTAAATGCCTCTTATGATGTTTTCACACACTGAGGCTACAGAGTTCAAACATAGCTACCAGCTTTGATGACAGACTAGTGTTCTGGGAATACTGTTGTTTGGAGCCCAGCAACAATTTGGTGTTTTAGACTGCTCAAATTATATTGGAGAGGTTATCAGAATCTAGTTGACTTGAACACAAAGAAGAATTTAGACTAGGTTATGGTTATGACAAATAAACTTATTTTTCCACATCTCAAAACTCACAATAGGAAGGATACAAGGTATCCCTTTTTTGTCATTTGCTATGTTATTAATTCCTTTATTTTGTCATTTGCTATGTTATTGCTCAATACAGTAAAAACTACCTCACATGTGGTGTTTATATGATATTTGGTGTTTAAATTAAAATTTTAAACACCAAATATCAAAAAAACAAGTAATCTCAGAGGGTGGAAAAAACAACAGCACGTTCTTTATTAAATGAAAAGTGGACAGATATACTGTTCTTACTTCTTGTGAAGCAAGATTCAGTTACAGATATGCTAAATATACTGTAACATTGAATCACAATTACATGTTTTACATAAATCATAATAATAATTATGTAACAATAATATGCATGTAAAACTGAATCTGCAAATCCCCTGATAAATAATGCACAAATGGATCATGTGATTGTTATATATATGTATATTAAAAATGTTATACATTTCTGTACATATCAAATTGTATAATTGTACATTGTCAACCACTGAAAAATTCACATCAGTAACAGCTATGACACGAAACCAATATTAACAAGTTAATGTATATATAAGATATCACTACTCAGCACTTATAGAGATCAACTAATAACCCTGGTTTACAGGACACAGGCTGTCTTCTACTTCCAGAACACCAAGAAAATAAAAACTATGTTTTTTTCTATTTGAATTACTGTACTTACAGTGAAAACAATAAAATAAGAATTGAGAAATCATGTAGATAGAGAACACTATTACATTCTCTTTCTATGACCGCAAATATGTGCTGAGAGGGCAGCTGTTTTTAGCAAACTCACATTTTTTATTTCCGCAATTAATAGCCTACAGGAAAGGTTTCCATTCTTTAAAATTAATTGAAATAAATAATATGAGATATTATCATGACAAATATAAAATTACAAAAAGGGAGGGCTCATCTTTGCACCAGTTAATTCTTGTTCTCAATTAATTGCACCACAGATAAACACAAGCTCTTTTATCAAAGCAATTTACCAATACACACTAATGATGATAATTTTCTAATTCACTGAGATGCAAATAAACTCTTTCGGATTGCGCGATAACCAAATAATCTGTTGTGTGAAAATGTGTGGCAGTTTAAATCGCGTGATACTGATTTATTTAACTGCAGCTGCATTTTAACCTCAGTCAAGATTAAGCAAGTCTGGGGAAAGTTCAGGACAGAGCTCAAGAAGACTACTGTATATAATGCGAGTCATCCAGTAAATCAAATGTTATTCAGTCACACTGAGTGAATAGATTCTGGTAATCGCCCCAGTACAGTGCGAACACAGACATCTCAGAGAGCTTGAGTGGGTTGTTTACACAGTCAGACGGCGGCAGTCCGATAAGGGCCACTTTGCTTTGATTTGTGTCCACTGAGCAAATATAGCCAAGGAAATGACAGTGAGTGTGCACTCAGTGCTATCTTCACGAGGGTCATTAGGACGTAAAAATAAATAATGCTTTTGACGGTAAAGGACCAAACAGACATTTTAGATGTTCTTTCACGATAATTGAGCGCTCAAGCAAGCTCAGATAAAAACAAAAAAACCAAATGAAATGAAGTTAGATGTGTTTAAAAAGTCAGTTTCAGAGGACTTTTCTGTGTATGTCTGTGTGCAGGTTGGGGCCGGTGGGTGTCAAAGTCATGAATGTTTACAGAGCACATTCCTAAAGTTGCTGCACCGACCATAAATCACTAAAGGGAAACAGGTCCCACACTGTGCAGATATTTAGTGTTCGACTGCATATTAAAGTGTTTTTGGACATCATAGACATCTTCCTGGTATATATATATATATATATATATATATATATATATTGCTACAGTACTTACCATAAAGCAACCCTGACTTTGTTACAGAACCTTGGAGAAAGTGAAAAGCTTTATGACATGTATATGTTGCATTTTAAAAACTTTTACGTTTTGCTGTTTTCAGTAATATTGCAATTTATCATTGTATCATAATTTGTATAATTGAAAACATAATTTGTCAGGTGTGTGTTTTGTGTAGAGCAAAACCTGACAGAAACATTACATTGATGATATCAGATGGTAATATAATATATTGATCCTTCATAAGTTACTGAATGATTATCATACTTTAAAACATAGAATTACCACAGTAAATGATCAACAAAACATAATATTAACGTGGTATTGTATTAGATACCATGGTAGGCTACTCTAGCATAATAGCACTGAACTACATTGGTACACAAGATTACTATGGTACTTTTTGGCACTGTTATTTAATAGGAATCCTTTATTGAATTGAATAATTGCAGATGAGAAATAAAAACTGATTTTTGAAGCGTTATGCACATGCATCACTGTAATAAGGGAATAAAAGTATAGACCTACAGTGTTTGGTGCGTCGGTGTTGCCAGCTGAAGCACGCTTTGAGCGCTTTCTCTTGTAACATACATGACGAGGAACTGGACGAGTAAAACTCCAGCATGTGTCCCGATAACACGTCCATACAGTCAAACATCATGCACTTTATTTCGCTGAAGAATAAAAGAATAAAATTTCAGTCAGGTCGTCCTTCATTTGTTCACAGAAACTCCATCAACTCTGGGCACGCGCGGATTTCTCTCCGTTTCCACACAGTCTTCAGACATCATGCGATCCATCCCGATCCTCACTGGCGATTTTCAGAGTAAAAACCATCTCTAAACGGAGATAAACACGGTTCCGCTCGGTTTTGTGTCCCGTTCCGGTTAGCGACAGCGCTTCTCTATAATGAGGGATGATTTTGTAAATATATCGCGTTTAAACGCGCAATGACGGATTTCGTCTCCTGCCTGCGTGCAGCTCATTTCCTACTAGTTCATTCCTACACAATGAAAGATTGAGTTGCCTAATATATGCGAGTGAACTTTCTGTGAACCCTTCCGAGGCTGCTAACCTTCAAATGACCCACACCAGTGTGACATCACCAGCATTCACACACACACACACACACACACAGCTCCGCAAAGCAGGAGAGGCTGAGAGCAGAAACAGCTTTTTCCTCGAAAGAATATTCCTTACGCATTAATATTTTCCTGAGTTACAACTTCACTGCAGTTGGGCTAAGAGAGCAGTACATAAATGAGTTCAAAAAGTAGTAGCTTTTATTAAAAATGAGATATTATTTAAAAGTAGGCTACATACAAAAAAAAGGCAAGCCAAGTCAGGTACACCGTATAGCGCTCATTATTTATAGCGTTTGTTACAATGCAAATTATGTCAAAGCAGCAAGCCTACTTAGTATGGAAATACAGTGTTTAAAGATTAAGAGCTGTCAAAATGTGATGCATCCAGACATTTAATTGCATGATAAAATTGTATTAGTTAATTATGTGAAATTGTATTAAATGTATATTTTCCATTTGATACTTACAATAAAGTATTTATTTGTTACAATTCTAGTTCATCCCTACATCTGTTTTTATTCAGTTCCTATTCTATTTTGCCTATAGCACACATGTTATTATTTCTTGGATTAATATTTTGTGTGTGTTTTTATTCATATTTATTATCTGTGTGTTAGGTGTTGGTCTCTGTGTACTAGACGATTGTGCCACTAAAACAAAAGCCTTGTATGTGCAAACATACTTGGCAAGTTTTTACTGGTGTCTGATTTCTGATACAATATTATCTATATTGATATATTATTGCATTCTGGCTCACTGAAATACTGATAGGTATTTATAGTAAAGTAAAATACATGTTAATGTTATATATTAAGAGTACACTTAAGTGGCCTTAAGAGAACACTTAAGAGAACACTTAAGAGAACAGATCAATAAAAAGACAAAGATTAAAGAGAGGAGTAAAGCAAATAACTGTACAATGGAATAAAAATCAGTCTGGTATAGAGTAAAATAGAGAAAGAGAGGAGATTAAAGAAGAGTAGAACAGATGTAAAGAAGGAAAGAAAAAGTACACTAGCCCACAAAGGCAAATTACAATGGAACAGTGTGTCAACCATTTTTATACAGCAACATTTCATTGATTTGATATTTGTTTTAATACTTACTCCAGACCCCAGGCATAGTTGAGCTGAATGTTTGTTACAGGACAGATCAATCTCAAGAAATCCTGATTATGATCACTAAATGTAAAAATTACATAGCTCTGCATACTCTGCATAGCTGCTTTCATATTGTGAATAAAATTAGAGCAAGTTGCATGGAAATTGCTACACATTTCTATAAAATTTTATTTTTGCGGCTTCTTGTGCTTCCAGGACACTTTCCTAGTGAATTGTGGCACTAAAAACACATTCAGTTTTATCCAAAACAGATAAATGTGATTTTAAAGCTGTTTTACATAATGCGGCATCATGCTTGTGAGTGGTGCTTTCCCTATACAATCCCTATCAAATATAAAACCTTATCCTGTTAGAGCGACGTGTGGCTGTGAAGCCAAGTAGACAGTAAAAACTACAATTGTGCAGTTATTATCTTAACAGTTTCTACCAGTTCTGACATTTAAAAATGACATTTGTTGGTCCAGACATAATAAGTTCATATGGTGCATTATAGTTGAATAAAACCACTTTGTTTAGGGTTTGCAGCTCAGTTAACATTGTTTCTTTTTGCCCAGAGCAAAAAAAAGAAAATGTCCTTGTTACATGCTACATTGTACTTTCTATTACAATAACAGTTAAATTAAGTATGCATTACTACATGCAAGTGACCCCAATGCTAATCCTAACTAATCCTAACATATGTGAAGTTAATTAATATCACTCAGTACTTAAATGTATAATTAAACTGTAACAAGGACACAAATAAAGGGTAACACTTTGTTTTATGGTGTCCATAATAAACAGTAAAAACCTAATAAGTACTTATTAGTAGCCATTGCACTTACATAAAACAAAATGTACTTGTACCTTAGTTATGGAACAGCCTGTACAGAATATTGCATAAGCAACTTAAAATAAAGCGTAAATATTGTAATTAAGTGTACTTAAGTATCTAACTTAAGTAACACAAAGACTCTATGTGTTGCATATGTTTAATAGTAGCTGCCTATTATCTACACAAACAGTAAGCACAAAATGTAGTAACATGGTAAATACTCTGTATTATGATTTAATTAAATTTAATATAATTTTAATTTAAAATTAAGTGTAACCACAATGGTAACACTTTATTTCGATGGTCGATTTTAGATATTCTACTAACAGTAAGAAACTTTGCAACAACATGTCAACAGTAATTAGAGTATTAGTAGACTGTCTGCTTAATATCTCCTAACACTTTATTTTGATGGGTCCACAACACACTACATACTAACTGATCAGAAACTTTGCAAGTATATGTCAACTTATTCAACTAACCCTAAACCTACCTCTAACAGTCTAATCTTAGAATTAGTAGACATGTTGTTGTGAATCAATGAGAATTAGTTAACATGTAGTTGACTTGTAGTTACAAAGTTACTTATAGTTAGTAGAATGTCTAAATGGACTATCGAAATAAAGTGTAACCCAATTGGATTCACGTAATATGATAATCCATGTGACCCTACCATTGATTTTCTTTGATGATGTTGTAGGGCATTTAGAATGAGCCATTACTCTCAGCTAAGTCCACTTCAACGGATATCCCTTTCTTAGGGAGTAGGGAGCAGTGAACACTGCGTATAGGGACCCTGACAATCGGAACGTACCTTATAAATCACTGACGTTACAGTAGTTGCTATGGAAAACAGTCAAACAAGATGGTGCATTGCTTAAGACATGCAGATGTGTAGTGCTGTAGAGCTCAGGAGAGCAGATGCACCTGTCTCAAAAGAGTGCACTTCATGTGCACTTGTGGCCCTGTGGATGTACAATGGCTGCTGTACAGAACTGCTTTAATGTTTGTGAACCCCTTGTAGAATCTGTGAAAATGTGAGTAAATTCTCCATGTCTTGATGAATCTTCAGTTTTCCAGCATCTTTTGCATATTTGGCCCCTTTCCAGCAGTGACATTTTGAGATCCATCTTTTTATACTGAGGACTGTTGAGGGATACATACACAACTATTAAAAAATGTTCAGACATTCACCGATGCTCCAGAAGGAAACACAATGCAATAAGATCAGCGGGGTGAAAGCATTTTGAATTTGAAGATCACATAACAAGCAAATAAAAAATGATGAATAATTTAGGATTTAGAATGTATAAGTGTATATAATCTAATCTCTACTATGCTACATGTAAAAAGCCAAATTATTGCTTCTGTTAGTGTAGTTTCTGAAGGTGTGTTGGTAGTCATAGATCCTCTTGAGCTTTATAAATTATAGAGTGAGTCAGTACACTGCCCATAAACCAATACCCCACCTGCACCTGTCCATGGGTCCCCGGCCCCCTCCCACTGGTCCCACTGGCAGTAACACTAACCCACCACACAGGTAATCAATCCGCCTGGACATGCACCTGTAATTAGAAGGTGATAATGAATGTGTCCTTCAAGATAAGGCATTTTTTGGCATTGTTGCCCTGCACCAGCATGTTGTCTCTGCCAAGAGTTTCTGGAGTGGAACAGATGTGTTGCTAGATTGTGTTTCTATATTCCAAAGCCTGTTTGAATATTTGGAATTAGTTGGAATTCGCATACACTCTAATGAAATTACAAAATTGAGGAGAAGATTTAAAATTTCAATTTAAGAATCAATTTAAATTTCAACTGTCCCTTGCACAAAAGCAGATGTGTATATCACAATGTGGTCTCAGTGTGTTTAGAGATGATGTTTCCACATATTGATGGGGAATGAATAAATGAGGAATGTATAGAAAATATATAGAAGAATGTATATGCTAAGAACATAATTATCTCCATCCAGATAATCTGTTTTAAAGTACAAGTCAAGTCTCAAGTCTGTAGCTCATGTAACGTAGAAGACAGAGAATGCGGATCCATTTGCATATCATAGTCGGCACGGAACGATAACAATACAGAACAATGGAGGAGAGGCTGAATCGAAGGTTGAGGTACACAAGAAGAAGATTGGGGCTGGCGGCAGGCAGAGAGTAAGCGGTAAAACAGTCCAAAAGTCAAACACAGGAAATATAAACAAGGGAAAACGATCATAGATGATGGCAAATAAAGGCGCCCTCCAGGACGGTGCAGACAACGGAACAGGACCGGAACAAAAAGCACACAGAGGTTAGTTTGGGGTTCTTGGTAGGCCAGGGATTGAGCTGGTGGATGAAAAGCTCCACAGAGAGGAGTCGGCGGTAGAACAGCTGGCTGAGGAACCCTCCTGGGCGGAGTAGATGACCGGAACGCCCTCCAGGGCGGAAGAGGTGACGGATTCGTTCTCCAGGGCAGAACAGGTAGGACTAAAGTAAGCATAGATAATTTAGTTATGGCCTCTAAGGCCGAGACAGTACCTGCTGTTAGGTTGCCCGGGATCCCAGGTGGAGCAAACGGGATAGAGAACCTCCAGGGCAGGGAGGCTCTGAATGTGGTGAGAATAATGGTAACCTCCTCGGCCAGAAGTGAACAGACTGTGTGTGGACGTGAGCTATCATCGTAGTTGATTCAGGGCAGGTCGAAAGTATTTGGGCGGCTTTCATAGCCGGGGTAGGGCAGGACAAGAGATTGAGGACGGCCTCTGAGGTGGCCGTGACAAGGGAATTGGACAGGAGAACGGCTTCCCCGGCTGTGATTCAGGATATGGACTGGATTCCGTGGAGAATTGGACTGAGTATACAACAGTATTCATGATTGTGGCAGGGTAAGGCAGAGGTTCGATGGCGCAGACTGAATGTTCGGGGGGTCCGCCAAACTGGAGATCAGCATGACATCCCTGATGGCTGAAGATTTTGGCTTGACTTCTCTCCTGGATGGAGGCTTGAGGTTGACGACCATCCTAGGCTGCGGCTCTGGCTCTGGCTCTGGCTGAGGCATGGCGGCCCTCTGGAGCACTGGCTCGGGCTGAGGTATAATGCCCATCCTGACTGTCGACTCTGACTTTGGCTAAACGGTCACCTTAACCGTGGACTTGGACTGTGGTTGAACGGCCATCTTGTCTGCTGGCCTAGGCTGTGGGGGAGCGTCCATTTTGACTGCTGACTTGAGCTGATGCAGGGTAACTGGTGCAGTGGTTCAGGAACTGTAGCCCCCTTGTGCAATGAAACAAAATCAACGGCTATCTTGTGCAGTGACTCGGGAACGGCAGCCAATTTCTGCAGTGACTCGGGAACCACGACCATTTTGTGCAGTGTCTCTGTGTCTTTGAAGGGGTGACGCGATGTAACTACCCCTTGAACCTGAAAAGTTGGTTTTTCCTCATCCTTCACGGGACCCACAGTGAGATTCGAACCACAATACATAAGAACAAAGTCAATCAATTCCGCCAATGACCAATCAGGATCTTCCTCGGGCAGAAAGTAGAGGACCTCCAAATCTAGCCCCAGCAGAAAAACAATCCTTTATTTTGTCCTCCTCCTCTTGAACCAGATTACTGCATGCTAAAAACTCCTCCACGTAATCCTCAATATATCTCCCACATTGGAAAATGCTGTTCAGCTGAGACAGCGAAGTAGAATTGTTAACTTGCCTTGCTTGCTTGAACATACTGCTGGATCCTGTTGTGCCAAAGTTTTCTGTAACGTAGGAGACAGAGGCGTGTGAACCCATTTGCATATCTTTAATCATAGTCGGCTGGCAGGGTCAGAACAACGATTAACAGAGCAATACAGGAGAGGCTGAATCGAAGGTCGAGGTACACAAGCAGAAGATTGGAGCTGGTGTCAGGCAGAGAGTAAGCTGTAAAACAGTCCAAAAGTCAAACACAGGAAATATAAACAGGGGGAAATGCTCAGAGATTATGGCAAATGCAAATCAAAACTTTGTGATTTGCTGGCTGGTTAGATTCGCTTTTATAGTGACCTAAATGAGTGAGTGATTGTGCATGATGTACAAAAGCTGTGAGGAAGTGGTGCATATGGGATATTGAGTCCGGTAAGCAACAAAGAGTGGCAAGTGATTGACGTACAACAGCTGTGAGGAAGTGGTGCATTATGGGATATTGAGTCCAGTAAGTAACAGAGAGTCTGCTATGCAGCAGAATGGAAGGAGCTTGATGGCACTTCCGGCTGGGATTGTGACCGTTAAAAATTCCAAGTTGAGTCACGAGTCATTTTTTGACAACTTAGATGTTACTCAAGTCCAAGTCTCAGACCTGAGTTTCCAGCTCTGATTTACACCTATTTTGTTATTATTTTTATTATAATTATTAGTATTTTAAGATCAACATAGTATGTTGGGAGATTATTAGATTTAAATGATAACAACAATTCTAAAATATGTTATTTTTTACAGAGAGGAAAAGCTTTTCAAAAAGCATCTAATCGTGATAAATTTTATTCAAAGAACATATTGATGGATGCATAATTTTCTACACTATATTCATGGGAGCTAATTTCTACCTTATTTCTCTTTGTGTATGCTTTGTGTCTGTCTAAGACCTCAGCAACATGGGATAAAGAAAAAAACCCTAAACCCTGCTTTCCAAATACAGTTGTGCTCATAATATTACACCCCTTGGAGAATATGCAAATATGTTAATAATTTTAACTGAAGAAGAGGGAATCTGAAAATTGCATGTTTTTTTTGTTTAGTTTTTTTTTTCTAGTACTCCCCTGAATAAGCAATTGCACATAACAGATGTTTAAACACACATATACAACACAAAACAAAATAATAACTGAAATCATAAAAACTTACTCAATTCAAACGTTTACCAGTATTTAATAACAAAACAATAAAATGCAATCTTTCTTTCTTTCTTTTGATACATTCTTTAATGACTTGCCATCACTCTACCGTAAGATGACTGTAAAGCTCCCTAAACAATGCAAACCATTAAAATATATCCGGCAGCATAAATCATCACATCAAACTGTACAAAATTAACATTTCAAACACTTAATTAATTACTCTGTTATTAGAACAAAAGTTAACAAATAATTTAACCATAAAAAATAAACTAATTTGTTAACCTTTTTTCCCCTTAGACTTCCTAACTGTACTGAGAGCGATCATGTTCATAACATCATGAATCAGCTGAGCAGTTGCCAGGTGTCCAGTAAGAGCCCAATTACAGTCTAGCAGGTAGTAAACGGTTCTCATTTGCTGCAAGAAGCTTTAAGTACCTCGTGTGATGGCTCCCACGTGAGATGTAGATGCTGTAATTACACTTCAGTATAAGCAATTGTGTTTTGTGTACACTGAGCAGCCATACGCAGACAGCCAAATCCACAAGTAAGGTGCAATTTATTGTTGCGGTGTACAATCCTGATGGTCTACAATAAATGTATTCACTCATATGAAAATGTAATTTATGTATTACCCTATATTACAATTTATATTGCCATTCAACAAAGGTGACATATTACCATCATCACACTGTACATCCTCTGGATATATGTGATATACTCTAGTTTATACAAAAAACATTTCCTAGAAAAAAACATTCCAGTACCTCCGTTAACATGTCTAAAACTCAAGTTATATTTGTTTGATATAAGGCCTGTGGTGCTTGTGTGTTACAGTTTTTTTGATCGCATTCACTAACATGTATTCTATATTCAGTTTTTGTGTTTGTGTTTTATTGTATTACATTATATTATTATGAACTTGTACAATACTTTATTAATAAATGTAGAAAATTTGCATACTGTATGTATGCCCACATGATGATTTTTCTAAAATGGTATATCATGCATTTAATTGATATTGATAATTGACATTTATGAAAACAACATATATACAAAAATTCTGTTCCAGTTTATCCTCCTATCATAACATAATTTCATAAGATAACTACTGTAGGAACTGTCTATTTTCTGAGGGCTCATAATTAGTTAATTAATGCCAACTCTCTTTTTTAAAGAAGAGCTCATGAAGAGAGTCTGTTCTCTCTCTGTCTCTCTCTAATGGACAAACGTAGCAGTCTAATTCAATCAGCCCACAGGCAATCTGCCCACAGGCAGTCAGTGTTGGATAACTACATCACCGTTAAGGGTCTTGATTTTATCAGAATTATAGAAAATGACAAGTGAACTTAACATGAACCAAAGAGTCCGGGTGGAATCCCAGTATTGGCATTTCTTAATCTACCCGGGTTGGTACAGGAAAATCAATAGTTTTCTGCGCGAGCTTGCACTCCATCAGTGCTGCTGTTCCCTCTCACGCCGTCCATCTCTCCAATCCCAGAATGAAAGAATGAGAGGATGCTAAAAAAGTCAGAATAAACAATATGACTGCTGTTTAACTCTCTTAATGAAGAGAAAAGAAAACACACCTTAATTCTGCAATATGTGAAGACAACAACATTTTTTTTTTCAAATATTATTTATTTGAAAACAATTTGAAAATCTGCAATCGGAATGTACCCACACAATATATTTTGGGCTATTGCTACAAATATGCCCATGCTACTTATGACTGGTTTTGTTTGTTTTGGTCAAAATTGTCTTTTTGTTGGATTTTGTTCTTTCCTCTTCTGTTCCTTGTTTCCCTTATCCTCTCTCCTCATGTTCAGTGACTACTATTTCAAATTTTCATCTCTAAAATTTCTTTCATTTTTCAAAGGCACCCCATCAGAGCTCTATATCACCTCCAAATGTCTCTCTTTCTCTCTCCCAACCCCCACATTTCTTTTATCCTCCCCATCCCCCAGCAGCAGTGCTTTTTTTCTCACATCACAAAATATAAACAAAGAAATATTCACCCGCTCAATACAACACAAACACTCTAGCACTTAAAAACATCAGCTCAAGTAAGTGCAGTGCTCTCTGCTCTCATCTTGACTCTTGTAGGTTACAGCAGCAGCCCAGCAAATCTGTAGTTACTGCCGCCTGTACTGGTGTGAGTCAGACCACTGTGTGTGTGTCAACATGGGTTGTGATGTTATGTGATTTCACGAGATGATCTATAGCATGCAAGTTAATGTTCAGAATCTGACAGACATGGAGCAGAGGAGACCTTCTCTGAAAACAGTGTAATTGGGGCATGGGCATTTCAAGTAAAATAAAATTATTATATTATATTATATTATATTAT